>CAJHQP010010486.1:0-18445 GCA_905132765.1 Moricandia arvensis
TCTGGTATATCACTACAAGAAAACAGTGTTATTCCGACGACCCATTTCGTCGGAGTTTCGTCGGAATATGCATATTCTGACGGTATTTCCGACGAAATGGGTCGTCGGAAATATCTCATCGAAAAAACATATTTCGTCGGAATTTCGTCAGAAGTTCCGAAGAAATACCGAGAACGTAATATTCCGAGAATGCTTTCGTAGGAGAATTTCCTCGGAATTTCCTCAGAAATTTCCGAGGTACAATTTCCTTGGAATATTCTGAGGAAAGGGTTCCCTCAGAATATTCCGAGGATATATGTCCCTCGGAAATTTCCAAGGGATTCCGAGAAACGTTGTCCCCTCAAAATATTCCAAGGAAATCATCCCTCGGAAGTTTCTGAGGCCCCCTTCCCTCGGAAATTTCCGAGGGACTCTTTTCCTCGGAATATTCTCAAACTAATTTTTTTTAAATAATCAATTTTTAATATATTTTGTATTTTAAATTTAATTTTTAAAAATAAAATTAAATATCAAATAGAAAACATATTACAGTATTAAAAGTTTTACAAATTAAAAGAAAACATTTAAAGTTTTATTAAAAAAAACTCGGTCGGGAACATCCTTTTCATCATATCCATCATTTGTACGTTCATCCTCTTCGTTGCTTCCACTTCAGCTTGTTGCGCGGCCTTCTGAGCAAGAATGGTGTTGTTCTGGGTCTCCAATGCTGATATGCGGTCATCCTTGTTCTGTAGTTGCACCATAAGTACCAGATCAACAAAAGGCACTGATGAAGAAGAAGCAACCGACGGGGATCGACGACCCAAACCGACCAAACGCCATTTTCTCTTTGGAACCGCCTGAAAGAGAAAACATAATTTATTTAGTAGTAATAAAGATAAAGAAATTAAAATACAGTAAAAATTAAAATGAAGATCTTACCTATTCAACGAGTTCGTTGATTTGAACTCGAGACATGTTGGTGGAAGCAGCAGTAGTGACGTCCTCATCAGAGTGAAGCTGAGATAGGTGGAACTCTTCTTCGTCCTTTTGGCTTTGGACCAGGTCAACCACTTCCTTCACAAGACCATCAGAAATCTCGCCGCTCTTTTTGTTGGTGTACGCCATCTTCATTAGGGCGAGATCATCAACCGACTCAGCATCATTTTCTTCCGCCTAAAAAAATATTTGTTGAAAATAAACATTAAAAATTGTAAAAAATGCATTAAAATGAAATAAAAATGTTTAAACAATTGAAATAAAAATAGATTCAACTTACCATTCGATCTCCGAGAGTGCGAATACTCTGGGCACCCAAGTTGTGCTTTTACATGCCCCTTCCCGCAACGCTCGCTCTTACGGTTGCTGAGTTGGTCACCGCTCGGTCTTGCGTTTCGGTCTTCTCCCAGTGTTGTATCAACTCCGTCCACACCGTCTCGTTAATCAATTTCGGTGTCTTTCCTATGTTCCACTTCTGCTTCCACTCATAGATCTGCTTTCCATAATTTTCCATGACTTTATGGTAGAAGGAAGTACGGATGAAGTTTGTCTGATCAGGATTCCAGTTGAATTCTTGCTGAAAAATACACAATTAGTAGAAATTTTAAGTTAAAGATTAAATATATAAGTTAAAAAAATTTAAAAATTACCGCAAATTTGCGGAACCACATCTCATGTTCCTCAGTAGGGAAGCTGGTGAAGGTAGGATATCCCTTCTTGAGGGTTGAGTACATCATCCAGTTCATGAAGGTACTGATCCCGTTTCCCGACCGGTCGAACCTTACATACCGAGAAAAAAGATAAGAATTAAAACAAAAAATAAAATGAAATAAAATGATAAAAAAAACAAAAAAAAAGATTTTTACCATGTTTGATGTCTTCCATGTGGATACGGAGTGAGACCGAGAAGATGCTCTCGACCCGGCTGTTGAACCAACTGTTCAACATACATGGTTCGCGGAAAAACTAGAGGAGTGAGAGGTGAGCGAAATCGTCCACAGCTTGGGTAGACATTTCTTCTCTCATACGCGAATTCTGGATATGTTGATTGGAAATGCTTCCAAGCTTTTGCATCTCGAAGATGTGTAATTTCACCATCTGTTGAATGCTCCGCATGCCATCTCATTGGTTGGGCTGTGCGTTCAGACTGATACAACTTCTTCAACCTTTCTGTCAAAGGCAAATACCACATCCTTTTGTATGGCACTGAAACTCTTCCACTCGTATCTCTATAACAAGCCTTTCCACAAAATTTGCATTGAAGCCGATTCTCATCCGCCCTCCAATATATCATGAAGTTATCGATGCATACATCTATTACCTGATACGATAAACCAAGACCAGCTACGAGTTTCTGAACCTCGTAGTATGAACCCGGAGCTAGATTATCTTCTGGTAGAACATCTTTTACAAAATCAGCAATCTCATCCACACAATCTTCAGCCAAATTATAATCTGCTTTAATGCCCATCAGTCTTGTTGTAGATGATAAAGGCGAATGACCATCTCTGCAACCTTCATACAAAGGTTGTTTTCCTGCATCCAACATATCAAAAAATCTCCTAGCTTCTGCATTGGGTAATTCTTCCCCTCTAAAATGATCATGTACCATCTGCTAAGTACCTACACCATAATCTACATCCGTTCTAATTGGTTCTTCTAACCTATCCGCAGTTTGAGGTTCGCTAGTACTACCATATTCATAATCAGTTTCTCCATGATGATACCAAATTTTGTAACTTCGTGTAAACCCATTCAAATATAGATGTGTCCAAACATCCCACTCTTTTATAACCTTTTTATTTTTACAAGTAGAGCAAACACAACTTAACATACCCGTTTTTGCTTCCGGTTGTCGTTGAACTAGCCCCATGAATTTGGCTATATCTTCTTGATATTCATCCGTAAGCAATCTTGTGTTAGGATCCATATGAGGTCGATCCATCCAATAACGATAATAATTTGAAGAAAACATGGTTTTTTGAATATGTTTCGTGTGTAAAGTGAGTGAGTGGATGAAAATATTGAGTGAATGAAGAGGGCGAAGTGTGCTTGTATTTATAGATGAAATGTTGCCAACAAATCCGACGAAATTCCGACGGATCCTCAGAATTCCGTCAGAATTTTTCAAATCCTACAACGGCTCTTTAACGGATAAATTATCATCGGAATTTCGTCGGAAAAACCGAAGAAATAATGGTCCTCGGAAGTTTTTCTATTTATACCGATGAAAAATGTATTCCTCGAAATTTCGTCGGAAAATACCGACGAAATTCCGAGGAATCATGATTTTTGGGTTTCCTCATAATTACGTCGGAATAACGTCGGTATATTCCGAGGAAGTGAGTTTCCGTCGGAATGTCCGTCAGAATATACCATGTTTTCTTGTAGTGTATGTGGAAATATTTAAAAGAATTAATTTAGATATTTATGTCACCGAATTTAGTTTACCTTTTTCGTCACACATCCCTTTAAAACTTCAGGGCTAAGCGTGTTTATGCTAGAGTAATGAAATGATGGGTGACCTATCGGGAAGTGATTCGTGATACCATATGAATGAGACCTAAGTACGGGGAAAAGACATGTGGTGATTGCATGATCAGTAAACAAGATTTTCAAGCCTTCTGAAATTAACGAACAGTCGTCGAATGGGATGGAGCCCACGGGCCGAGAGAGCGGGTGTGGGAAGCCCATTAGCCGTGTGCGGTCGGGGCGTTACAAGTGGTATCAGAGCTGTTTAGCCATCTCGGTTCTGATCGGAGAGGCGTCTTGAGACCTGTTGTGGTGCGCAACGGGGGCGTTGCGCTCTTGAGTGGGGGTGAATTGTAACATCCCAATTTCTAGTATATGTGGAAAGGCTTAAGAGAATTGATTTAGCTACCTATGTTACCAGAGTGCGCTTACTTTTTCTGTCACACATATCTTTAGAACTCCAAGGTTAAGCGTACTTATGCTAGAGTAGTGAAAAGATGGGTAATTTATCGGGAATTGATTCGCAGTACCGTGTGAGTGAGACCAAAGTACGGGGAAAGATTATGTGGTGATTGTAGAGTCAGTAAACAAGACTTTTAAGCTTTTCGAAATTAACTCACGACCGTCAGATGAGATGGGACAATAGACCGAAAGAGCAGGTGTGGGAAGTCCATTAGCCGTGGACGGTCGGGACGTTACAATAACAAGAACAATGTTACGACAATGTAACTAAACCCTAGCATTTAAAAGCCAAATACCAAAATAACATACTCAGTGGTTAGAAGCCTACAAAACCGAAAAGAAAACAATCCCTTCACAAACCAGATAACAATGTTAGAACCACCTTGACTAACTACGCTAAATATCTAGCTCACATGCACCGACATTAAATTCCCTGCTAGATTGTAATGAGCCTTCTTGAACGAACTTTAAATTAATCATTCTAAATCTGTACACCCTTTTACAGTAAACATAGTGACGAGTTGTATAGCATCACGGGGCTACAACGAAAGTAATGAACTTTTCACACAACGACCTCATATTCGCCGACTCATTTCTCCACTACGCATAAACACTCCAAATGCACACATACACCCATAACCGCAGTCGTTCCGCATACATAGAGGTTCTAAAAGCATATGTCGAAACACAATATAACCAATAATTTTAGAACCTCTATGTAACAACTCTGTGTATAGCACAGATTAACCACTAGTAATTATATGAAGAGAAAAAAAGATGATTAGGAATGTTAAAATGTAAAAAGTTTGGATGTTGATTTTCCAAACCACTATATAGTCTGAGTCTACAAAAAACATAGAAAACCAAATATACTACAAAAATATAAAATAGTTGATCACAAAAATATAGATTTTAAACAACAAAAGTTCACAAGTTAAGAGGTTTTTGGGTTGTGGTTAACTATTAAATATATATTAACATATAGCATACAAGGATGAAGGATCTATGTTTCTATGTTATTATCCATGCTCGGGATTGCGCTAGGCGAGAGTCGGCAGTCATTCATGCCTAGCGAATAGAAATAAAAATTGGAGATAGCGATTAATCAACAATTAATTTGAAGATTCTTTTTCACTTTTCTAATATGTATATATATTATTACTGATTTACATAAGATACATCAACCGTTAATGTGGCATAGTGGCTTTGCTGAAGTCTGCTAGTTACCGAATTCATAGCTTACGAAAGGTTCTTTTATTATTAGTGGTAAGTTATTATCTTTCTAACCTTTTCATAGGGTTTACACAGACATTTTCAGCAATGCTTATTTTTACATAATCCATCCATTGTTTGTATTTTTTTTTTCTTGCTGGTTATGATTTAAATTTCTAGATTGAACATGTAACATCTGATTTTAAGCATTCAAACCTCAAAAACGTGAATGATATCGATGACTCCTATTTAGGCCACTTATAACGAAACCGCGCTTCTCCGGCCAAGTAATCGCTGAGGCGGCTGCGTTTTGAACCTCAATTATTATTATCGGTATTGGATACTCTTTTAAGAATGTTTTAAAAACTAGACCGAATACCGATTTGGTGTAACTATTGGTTTGACTTGGTTGAACTAGTTTAACTAGTCCTCAGGTTTTCTGGTTTTCAAATATTAAATATATTATCATATTTTATACTATCTAGACTTTAAAAATTAATTCTACATATATATCAAAAAAATAGTTGTACATATGACATATTCTTTGTTCTTTTTCACTGACTAGAAAATAAACAAAAAACATAAATATAGCGATATATAGAATAAAAAAAATTTGAAATTGATAAACACACATGATTGACAATTCAAATTACCCATTATTTATTATTACAACTAAGAGCCAAAGGAATTTTGTTTTACTTTCCAAGAAAATAGAAATAAATGAAAAAATAATTAAATAGTGATTTTAAAGTAGCGATGATAAAATATTAAAATTAAAAACAATTAAAATATATTTATTATGTGTTAAATTTTTAGAACCAAGTTTCCAAGCTAATCTGGATAACCGGTTTTACCAGTTTTTAGCTTGTTTTACTTAGTTTTTCTCAAATATGAATTTTAAACTAAACCAAACTTAGCTTATTCAATGAGTAACTATCCGAACGGTTTGACCAACCAGTCCGATCTAGTTTTCAAAATACTGTTTCTTAGAGTTGTCTTCTCTTTTTCATAAGGTGATAAGGGTTTTTAGTCCTCAAAGCAAATCAATGTAGTATTTAAGATTGTCAAACCACAGGGAACTAGTGATCTATAACTCTAAGAATACACAAACTTTTTTAATCTAAGCAAATAGAAGATGGATGATTTGTAACAATCTAAACTCCTAGAATTATAAACAAAGTGATCTCGAATTCAAACAAGAAATAAGTGCAAGAATCAAACTTTCAATCAATAGTTAAGGATAAATCCATGGGCAAGATAATCGATATTGGGTGATCAAGATTCAATCTAGGATTCTCAAACAAAACAATCAACAAGTCTATAGGTCTAGAGCTCATTCAAATAGATTAATCCACTCTCGTGACAATAATCCCTATGCTAATCATGCATTAAACATCAACTCTCGTTGGCCTAACACATTCAAGCATGCATAAATAACAAGTATACTAACCATTTAACATTTCTAACATCAATTCTCATTGGCTAGACATGTAAAAGACAATATTAGGTTGGTTCAAGCATTTCATCGAACACCTTTCGGGCGTGAAACAACTTATGATCTAGATTAGATTTCTCAATCTTAATCTAGCACTAAGATCACCCAATAAATCATAGAACAATGTTAATCAAGCAAGAATCATCATAAATATCCACTTAATCACCCTAATCTATTTAACCCATAGATCACAAAGTGTCTACTCAATAAATTCATGATAAACCTTAAACCCATATGAGATTCAAGGCTAATCATGTTAATGAGAATGAGAAACAAGATATAAAATGAAATACTTCCTTAAAATGATATAAAGATTCAAGTTTTTACAATGAAAAATAAGTTTTTGCGAGAAAAATAAGATCTCCTGGGTTTTGAGGGTCTAAAACTATATATAAAGAGGTAAAACTCGAGCTGGTTCAATCACAAACCAGGATTAAACCAGAATAAATCAGAAACAAATTATAGAAAACAAATGACCGCGCCCTGTTCACTCCCGCGGCGTCATGTCCGCGGTGTCTCTCTGCCTGATGATGTCGTACGATGGCCGCGGCTTGCTCTGAGGCGCGCCGAGTGTCCGCGGTTTTGGTCTTCATGCCGCGCCTTTGTATGCCGCGACGTCACCACGGGCTTCCTCGTCCAAACCACATTATCACCGTGCTCAACTCCATCGTCGTGGCTGAACTCGTGCTCCGGACAGTCGCACCGGTGCTCATGCTTTCTAATCCGCCGTGGTGTGGCTCTTCTTCATCCTCGCCGCGAGTTCTCCATCTCCGCCGCTTTGCTTCACCAACGGGTCTGGTCCGAGCCGTCACCTTGCCGTGGTCTCGTTCACCGTCGTGGTTGTGCTCACCGTCGAAACCGAGCTCACCGTCACGTCTCCAATCGCGAAGAAGAAAGCTCGTCATCTCCCATGGTGGACTTTAGCTTTATTGCGCATCTGATCCTTAACCTTTCGGCTAATTACGAGTGGACCGCAAAACTATTGAAAGATCATAAAAGTCCTCTTGTATCAACCCCAAAGTTTCAAGTCGAGAAATTTAACCCAACTGAATATTCCAAATTTGCATCCTTGGTCCCTAATCTCTTGTTAACATCCTGTTTGACCCCAGACTTCCATAATGTACAATTTAACCCTTGATTTTTCCTCTAAACTTCTAATTGTGCATTCCAAACCCTGTCAAATGCAATTATGTATGCATATGCAATATAAAGACCTAAATGCAACCTAAAATGATAATAATAAACTAAAATATGAATCTAAAACTCATCAAAATCAAGAGATA
This sequence comes from Moricandia arvensis, assembly GCA_905132765.1. NCBI lineage: Eukaryota > Viridiplantae > Streptophyta > Magnoliopsida > Brassicales > Brassicaceae > Moricandia > Moricandia arvensis. Next base: position 7,903 of record CAJHQP010010486.1, read on the forward strand.
TCATAAGGTTAAAACTAAAGAACTAGATCAGTTTCCAAAATCAGCAATAGTTATATAAACTGAATTTGTTAACCTTGCTATCAAAGTCTATTTACTGACTTCAATTTTCGTCAGATTAACTTTAATTAATTTTAATACTATGAAAAATTTATCTTTGCATTGGACTTGGTCCAAAAATCAATTATTTCCAGTTAACAACTAAAATTAGTGATACATATATGTAATTATGAAGCACATATAATATATGTATGTAAAAGGGAAAAAACATATAATATATGTAAACATGATTTATTAATATTAGATTTAAAATATTAAATTAAAATATCCTAATTTTCTTTAAAAATGATTGCAGTAAACATATTATATAATTGTTTTGTATTTTAATGATTATGTAGATAATAATTTCCATCGTCAATATGTACATCAAATTGTAAACCTTTTGAAGTAAGATTATATTTTCAAAAAATAAAATGATCTCATTTGGTAATATATTGATTTATCTTTGTTGGCATTTTATATATTATCTTAAATATTTTGATTGTTGAAACTAAATGATATGTTTTACTAATGGATGTAAGAACCGTATTTACTATAAATTTATTTTTTTAACAGAAAAATATGTAGAAATATATTTTTTCTACTTTATCACTGAATTCTTAAAACTACAGTATATAAAGTTACAGCATCAAATCTTAAAAGTTAAATGTCTAAGCAATTTTTATAGTTACATGCCAACCAATCATCTACTAAATACATAGTATTTTTAGTATTTATTTTATTGAAGGGATATGAATGCAAAACTTAAGTGTATTTATTGGCTTAGATATTTAAGTGTGTGTTTAAAAAATTTAAACGTGTTTAGTTTGTGGCCGGTTAAAGATTGTTTAGAAACAATCTTAAAGAAATTAATAAGATTCGGAGATACAAATTTTGTGGAAGATACCAAAATAACGTATAAATGAACCGAGAATAAAAGGACCACAAAGTGAACGATGTTAAAGTAGCCGCAATGTGCACAGTGTCGGCCGCCAACTTTTGTTGAAAATTTAAAAGGAAGTGGGTCCCACTGTCACTATTTGCACAGTAACTTCTACTTTTTCACTTCTATATAAACGATCGTTTCGATTCATTTGTAATCATCCCTTCTCCTCTTTCTCTCTGTAATAGTTCTTCTTATATAAGAGTTATCTCCTCCCACGGGTATAAAATTTTGCCCCTATTCAAATTTCGAGATAATATAAATTTGTAAGTTATTTCATAACACGTTATCAGCACGATCACTCTGCAATTCGGTAAAGTTTATATGTATCATATTTACCCTGCTATAATGGCCGGTATACCGCCTTTATTACTATTTATTATTTTATAGCAATTGTTTTAATTTATATTATTTATATATATTAATGTGGGCGGTATGTCGCCCCGTTAAGATTACTAAATATACTATAAATATGATTATAGGCTTGGCTTTGCCGCCATATAATTTATATTATTTATCTATATTAATGTAGGCGGTATGTCGCCTCGTTAATAAACCTTAATTGCTAAATATGCTATGACTATTGGCTTGGCTCCGCCGCCGCATAATTTATTTATTTGCATAATATTGGCTTGGCTCTGCCACCGCATATTTTATTTATCTGCATAATATAGGCTTGGCTCCGCCGCCGCACAATTTATTTATTATATAATATTGGTCTGGCTCTGCCGCCACATTATTTGTTTAATGTTTTGACAGAAATAATTTATTACTAGAATAAATATTGATATTTGCATATTATGAATATTATATAAATATTTGGTCGCTTAGATAAAATATTTTGAAATTTATTGATTCTGGTTGACTACTTATTACGATATTTTCAGACTGATTTTGGTTCAAACATTTTAATCCCAACGGTCACAAAGAATTTTTTTTAAATTCCCCCCTTTTCAACGGTCATGAACAGTGTTTTTTTACCTATAAATATACTCATCCTTCATTCATTCAACTCATCCAAAACATTTCATCTCCTCCCAAATATTTTCAAATCGTTCTCCTCCGATTTTCGTTGCAAAGAATGATGATTCGGCTATTTTTGATTTTATGCGCGATTTTTATTTTTACTTCCATGTATTTGATTTATCTTGGGAGGAGTTAATGCCTGAAAATTTTGGCATTAATATCTATTTATGTTTTTATGCATCATTTCTCCTTGTAATCGCATGTAGGATTAATGTGTATGGTTTCTAAATTATGAAATTCTAATAAAATTATTATTTTATGTTTTAGAAATCCAAATGGCAAATATCGAGAAACTTCAGTTTCCGGCCCTCCAAGTTACTGGTGCAAACTACACGGCATGGGTTACAATATGGAGCTCCATCTAGACTCAGAAGAAATACTAGATACCATAAAGGAAGGGAACCAATCAACTTCCCATCAAAAGGCCAAAGCCGTAATATTCCTGAGAAGGCACCTAGATGAAAACCTTACGCATGACTATGCAAGGACAAAAGACCCTCTGGGTTCTTTGGAAAGCTCTAAAAGAGAGGTTTGATAACCAGAAGAAAGTAAACTCTTCCCCATGCACTCGACGAGTGGTCAACCTACGGTTTCAAGATTTTGAAAAGGTAGAAACGTACAATTCCGCTATACTAAGGATAGCGGCGCAATTAGAAATATTGCGGTAAGCCCTGTGACGGAAGCAGAAATGCTTGAAAAAACCTATCAAACGTTCCACAAAAATCATCTTGTTCTACAAGAACAATACAGAAACGTGGGTATACGAGGTTCTCTGAACTCGCTGTGGCGCTTATGATAGCGGATGAAGAATATGAACTTCTCATTAAAAACCACAATAGCCGACCCACCGGACCAAAGCATTTCCTGAGGTGAATGCAACGGATGTTAAAAATCCGGAGAGAAACCATCCCTATCGTGGTCGTGTCGTGGTCATGGTCGTGGCCGTGGTTATGGTCGTGGTCGTGACCATGGTTATGGTCGTGGTCGTGACATGGTTATGGTCGTGGTCGTGGTCATCAATTTAATCGAGGTCACGAAAAAAGCTACAACCCAAGAGGAAGGGGATCCAATACATGGAATCGATCTGACCGGGCAAAAGAAGATTCGTAACTCAAGAAAATCCTACTCGAAAAACGATAACGTCTGTTACAGATGTGGATCGAAGGACATTGTCTCAAGTATGCCGAACTCCTCAGCATTTATGTAAGTTGTACCAAGAAACCCTCAAGGGTAAGGCAAAGGAAGTGAATCTCAATGAACACTTTGAGGGTACAACTTCAACATATCTCGAGTCCCTGACTTTATGGGAGATCACGACGAGACCACTCAAGAGAAACTAAAAGCTTATTGTAATAAAGCTAAAATAACGCCAGTGATGCCATAAAATTATGTATTTCGATCCAAGAATAATGTTGTTTCCAAAAACAACTAATGTATGATTATAATCTAATGTATAATTATTTTGTGAATGTATAATTTCAATATGACTATTATGAAATTTATTTTCTTTATTAACATTAATTGTGTATTTCAGAAATGGATAAGAGAACAAACGGAACAACAACTACGCAACTTGGTAAAGAAGTTTGCCATACCAGATAGTGGCACAACGCCAACACTATACTGAAAGATAAGAGATTTTTCTCTAACTTAAAGTCAGCCAAAATGACTGTAAACACAATATCAGGTCCTACAGACTTGATTGAAGGAATTGGCAAAAGCAAACTTTATGTTGCCTATGCAATGCGGAACTAAAAGTTTTTCCATTGATAGATATGCCGTATATTCTGTCCAAATCCTAAAAGAAATTTGTTGATTCAAGAGTCATGATATCATCTCAAGGATATGATAACCAGGCCGAAACGGAACACGCACAATGCAACGCAGAGGGTATATTAAATAATTACTATTAGATGTATTGAAGCCGCAGGAAAGGATTTTCCGAATATTGGTGCCAGAATCTCATCATATCCAGCTATACATTTCAATTTTTTGTAGAGAGAACCAGAAGGTGTCCCAGGAACTCAATATCTTACTTGGGACTAATTTGACACTTATGAGGTCTTATGTCACACCGATATTGAGTAGCTTCTGTAGCAGACAATGGAATTTGCGATAGACCCAATGACAGGATAAGTTGGGAGTTCGAGAGATACTCACCCAAAAGTGCAATGGCGGGTACGAAAGAGAAATCCGAGAAAGGAGTGTCCTTTTGCAATTCAGCTGGCAGTGGTTCATAATTAATGGATCCCTGCCAATCCGTGTATTGCGTATGACAAACATGAGCCGAGTGCAAGCTTAAGCCACAATAATCTCTCCGAAGACGTCACCTCAAACCATAGCCACTAAAATAATCGCGAATTAGCAAAAGTTAAATCGATACCCAAATGCTTGGGATGAGTTCGAGAATTCGATGTCTCCACGATCCAGAAAAAGAAAAGAGAGGCAAGGATATACTAGATGCTAACCCTCTAAAGCTGGCGGTGGTGTGAGAGTGTGGATAATGCAGAGATAAAAACTGAGCTCATTAAATAATTGAGGTTATCTAAGAGCTTGACCAATGTCTCGCGAACCACTCGCCATGATTTCGACGAATGATAAAACGAGGCTTAATAGCATGTTGAACGCTTACTCATTATCGTGGAATACGCCCCGTACGCCACTTAACAAAGTACCCAATAAAAGGAAAAAATGAATTTATATGAAGGTAATGGAAGTCCAACAATAGGTGCGCAATACCTCAAAATATGATACTGTCACACCATGAAAGTAAATCACCGACGCAAATATGTTACAAACTATCGGGTTGCTAGAGATCTTGTGAGATAGATTCTTTACTCTTATACAGACTGTGCGATGTTCTGGTCGTGCGTGACACATAGTCCACCATCGTTTTGGTGACCAATGTAATACTATATATCACTCGTATAAGGTAGTCTCACATGCGCGGGTACCTCAAGTAACATGTGAACTCGTTGACCCTTAATCTCCGCATGATAGTGATTATTCGTGGCTACCTTAATACGTGTAGGTGACCATGTGGACTACTACATCGATCTTACGACATGCATTGTAGTGCCTGGGATGAGCCAAGACGGTCATTGCCATAGCTATAACATCTTCAATGAATTTCTACTGAAACAAAAATGCAGATCATCATTACATCAATATAAGTGTGATGCTAACTACCAGAAGGAAGTTCTGCGAGGAACTTTCCAAGCATGTAGATTTTTGCTGACGTCTTTCCGGAAATGCGTATATGATAAGGTATACTTGCTTGCCATTTTCGGGAGTTGCGAGACTGAGTGCTATCATATCCTTGAATGATATATATCTTACTGAAACTACAACCAAATTCATTTGTAGATTTGAAGAGAAGTATAAGGCATTATCTATGGAACTTGTTCCATAGGGCAACATAAAGGTTTGCGTTTGCCAATCCTTCAATCAAGTCTGCTAGACCTGATATCTGTGTTCTACAGTCATTTTGGCTGACTTAAGTTAGAGAAAAATACTCTTATCTTTCAGTATAGTGTGCGTTGTGCCACTATCTTAGCCGTATGCAAAATTCTTCTTTACCAAGTTGCGTAGTAACGTTGTTGCTTCCGTTTTGTTCTCTTATCCATTTCTGAATTACACAACTTAATGTTAATAAAGAAAATAAATTTCATAATAGTCATATTGAAATGTTATACATTCACACCATAATTATACATTAGATTATAATCATACATTAGTTGTTTTGGAAACAACATTATTCATTGTGGATCGAATCTTTCTCATAATGTTATGACGCATCCCCTGGCGTTTATTTAGCTTTATACAATTAGCGTTTAGTTCTCTTGAGTGGCTCTCGTCGTCTGATCTGTCCCATAAAGTCAGGCGGACTCGAGATAGTGTTGAAGTTGTACCCTCAAAGTGTTCATCTAGAGATTCACTTCCTGTGCCTGTACCTTGAGGTGTGGTTTCTTGGCTACAACTTGACATAAATGCTGACGAGAGTTACGCCATACTTGAGACAATGTCCCTTCGATCCACAGCTCTGTAACAGACGCTTATCGTTTTTGTCGCAAAGTAGGATTGGTCTTGAGTTACGAATCTCTTTGGCCGGTCAGATCGATCTCCATGCATGGCATCCCCTTCCTCTGGGTTGTAGCTTTCTTTCGTAGACCTCGAGTAAATGATGACCACGACCACGACCATCACCCATGCTCACGACCACGACCATAACCATGGTCACGCACCACGACCATAACCACGCGCCACGACCATGACACGACCACGACGACGATAGGTGATGCTTTCTCTCCGCGACTATTTAACATCGTTGCACTTTCACCTCAGGAAATGCTTTGGTCCCGGCCGTGGGCGGCTATCTGTGCCGTTCTTACATGCAGAAGTTCATATCTCCTCTCCGCTATCATAAGCGCCACAGCGAGTCAGAGAACCTCGCTATACCCACCGGTTTCTGCTATTGTTCTTGTATGCAACAAGATGATTCTTTGTGGAACGTTTGCATAGGGTTTTCACAGCAGTCTCTGCTTCGTCACAGGCCTTACCGCCAATATTCTAATTGACGCCAGCTATCCTCTAGTATAGCGGAATTGTACGTTCTCTACCTTTCAAATCCTTAGAAACCGTAGCGTTTGACCACATCGTCGAGTGCATGGCGGAAGAGTTACTTCTTCTCGTTATCAAACCTCTCTTAGAGACCTTTCCAAAGAACCAGAGCGGGTCTTTGTCCTGCATAGTCATGCGTAAGCGTTTTCATCTAGGTGCCTCTCAGGCAATATACGGCTATTGCCTTTTGATGGTGAAGTTGATTGGGGTCCCTTCCTTTATGGTATCTGAGTATGTTCTTCTGAGTCTAGATGGGCCTCCATATTTGTACCCATGCCGTGTAGTTTGCACCAGTAACTTGGGAGGGCCGGCAAACTGAAGTTGCTCGCATATATTGCCATTGCGATTTCTAAACATAAAATAATAATTTTATTAGAAATCTTCATAATTTAGAAAACCATACACATTTAATCCTACATGCGATTACAAGGAGAAATGATGCATAAAAACATAAATAGCATATTAATGCCCCAAAATTTCAGCGTCATTAACTCCTCCAAAAGATTAAGTCAAATACATTGGAAGTAAAATATAAAATCGCGCATAAAATCAAAATAGCCGAATCATCATCTATGCAACGATTTAATCGAGGAGAACGATTGAAAATATTGGGAGGAGATGAAATGTTTGGGATGCAGAATTGAATGAATGACGAGGATGAGTATATTTATAGCGTACACTGTTCATGACCGCTGAAAATGAATTTTAAAAAAAATTCTTTGTAGACGTCGCGATTAACTATGTTTGAACCAAAAACTCAGTCTGAAAAATATCGTAATAAGTACCGTCAACCAGACATCAATAAATTTCAAAGATATATTTCTCAGCGCACCACAATATATGACAGGTGAATATTCATAATATGCAAATATCAATATTTATTCTATGTAATAAGAATTATTTCTACACGTCAAGAACATTAAACAGAATCACACCTTTTGCGCTTCAGAGCCAGACCAATATTATATATAATAATATAGAGAATGTGCAGCGCACGGCGGAGCCAAGGCCGTATATTATGCAGATATAAAATATGCCAAGGGTGCAGTTAGCCAAGCCAATATTAGTGCAAATAAATAAATATATGCTAGGCAAGCTGCGAGCCAAGCCAATAGTCACTAGCATATTTAGCATATAAGCGCTTTTATTAACGAGGCGACAGACATACCGGAGGGCGCTACATTGAGAGTATAGATAGAATAATATAAATGCGTACACAGGGTTATGGCGGCAAAGAGCCAATGACACTAGAACTTTTCATATTAACTCCAATAGTTTCATATGTAGAGCTTTACCAAGTAATCTGGTAACGGGGCGATTCATATCCAGCCACATTAATATATATAAAAGTAATACTAAATAAAACAAATTGCCGTTATAAAAGAATTAGATAATAGTAATAAAGGCGGAAGTAGGACTTGCGTCCATGACCAGGCCAATATATAGCAGTATATGTTTGTAAAATATGATACATATAAACTTTTACCGTAATGTGCGAGAGTGATCGTGCTTGGATAAGCCGTCGTTATGTAAATAACTGTACTAAATTTATATATATCTCGAAAGTGTGAATTAGGCGAGACAAATTTATATACCGCTTTGTAGGTAGAGGAGATTAACTCAAAGGCTAAAATATAAGATAAGAACGTATGTACACAGAGAGAAAGAGGTGAGAAGGATTGTAGACATTACAATATGATCGAGAAACGAGTCGTTTAGTATAGAAGTGAAAGAGAGTAGTATAGTTTACTGTGCAAATTAGTGACAGTGGAAACCCACTGTCCTTTGTAAATTTTCAACAAAAGCTTGGCGGCCGACACTTGTGCACATTGCGGCTACTTATAACATCGGGTCACATTTTGTGTGGTCCTTTTATCTCGCTTACGGTAACACTGTATACGTTATTTTCCGTGTGAATCGTTCACAAAATTTGTATCTCCGAATCTTAGATTAATTTCATTAGATTGTCTCCGTTTCTAAACATCTTTAACACGGACCACAAACTATACACCACGTTTTAAAATTTTTAAACACACACTTAAATATCTAAGCCAATAAATACACTTAAGTATTTTGCCATTCATATCCCCTCAATAAAATAAAGTACTATACTACTATGTGATTTAGTAGATGATTGCGTGCGCATGCTTTATAACTAGTAAAAATTGCTTCGACATTTTACTTTATGTAAGATTTGATGCCATGTCAACTCTTAATCATTAATACTGCTGAGATTTTAAGATACTTTCAGTCGATGAAAGTAGCAAAAAATATATTTCTACATATTTTCTGTTATATAGAACCCAAGCTTCTCCTTAGTAAATACGGTTGCTCCCCTACATCCATAGTAAACACCTATCATTTAGTTTCAACAATGCCATAAATACTTTTAGATGAATCTAATAGATATGCTCAATTTATTGGACCTAACCAACTAAAGCCCATAAATCAATATATTATCCAAATGAGATCATTTTATTTTGCTAGATAATATTAATCTTACTTCAAAAGGTGTTACAACTTTGAGATGTACATATTGACGATGCGAGAGATTATTATCTACTTTATAATCATTAAATACCAAATATCAATATATAATATGTTTACTGCAATCATGTTTTTAGGGAAAGCAAAATTAGGATATTTATAATTGTGCAATGTATTTAAACTCTACTATTAATAAATCATCGTACTATACATATATTACTATGTTTTTTCCTGGTTTACATGACAGTATATTACGTGATGTGCTTCCATAACCAATTACTACATATCTCGAGTATCACTTAATTTTACGTTGTTGTACTGCCGAAATAATTGATTTTTGCCGACCAGTCCAAGCTAGCCCTTACAAAGTATAGAATTTTTCATAGTATTAAAATTATATTAAAGTAAGTCTGACGAAAATTAACGATTATGTCAGTAAATAGACTTGATATAGCAGCTCGGAAGTTAACATAACTTCTAGTTATATATAACTATGCTGCTGATTTCTGCGAAACTGCATCTAGGCTTCTTATCAGTTATTGGTCAACCTTATATGATGTTGAGTATCTCGTTGATTTGATGAGCATTTAGAATTCATATTTTAGTTTGTTATATTCATATTTTAGTTGCATTGTAGGTACTTTATATGCATATGCATTACATATTGCATTTGACAGGGTTTGGAATGCACAATTAGAAGTTTAGAGGAAAAATCAAGGGTATTTAAATGTACAGATTATGAAGTCTGGTGGTCAAACAGGATGTTAACAAGAGATTAGCGGACCTCCTGAAAGGCATGCTAAATTTGAATTTCATGCTTGGCGTTAAATGTTCTGCGACGTGTGAAACCCAAATGCTCTGTTGGATACAGAGGGCTATTTATGATGCTATTTCAATAGTTTTGCGCGTCACTCGTAATTAGCCGAAAGGTTAAGATCAGATCCGCGCAACCTATAAAGACTTAAAGTTCCACCATGGGAGATGACTAGCACTTTCTCTATGCGCTGATTTAGGAGACGTGACGGTGAGCCTCCTATAGCGCTCTCGAGCGGGTGAGCACAACCACATGACGGTAGCTGATCACAACTCGAGGACCACGTAGGCAGGCAAATGAAATGGCTGACGGCTCTCTCGACAACCCAGACAACGTTGGTGAAGCAAAGCGGCGAGATGGAGAACTCTCTGGCGTAGTCTGAATAGAAGATTTGAGCCACAACACCGGCGGATATAGAAAGCTTTATGAAGCACCGCGGCAGACCTCGTAACCGGAGCACGAGTTTCCAGCCACCACATGAGATGGAGTATGAGCGGTGATGATAATGTGGTTTGGCACGAGGAAGCCCGTGGTGACGTCGCGTGAGCATACAAAGGCGCGGCATAGGACAGGAGCCAAAACCGCGGTAACACTCGGCAGCGCGACTCTCAGAGTGA
>CAJHQP010010487.1:0-18444 GCA_905132765.1 Moricandia arvensis
TTGGAGTGATTAGATTTTTAATGGGTTTAGGTGATTTTAGGTAAATTTGAAAATTTGTATGATTTTTATTAAACCATTCCAGAATTTTATATAAACTCAGGAGATTAGATTTTTATTTTTATAATTAAGTAACTCCACTCAAATACTTTAAAAATATTTGAAGGATTACAAAATGTACAATTTAGATATTTTTCAATAACAATGGATTTCATAGTTTTTTTATGAAATGACAATTCAATAACACTGGATTTTACATCAATTTTAAAATTCACTTTTAACTAATAATAGATTTGTCATTTTATTACAAACAACTTTAAACTTCTAATTGAAAACACCCATTTTATTGTAGAGAAATTGTTATTATTTATACATGCATAGTATATTAGATAAATTAAACATGTTTAATAAGAAAAAAGTAATAGTAAATTTCACTCAATATTTAAGAAATTATGTATATAAAAGAATGTTGATGTACAAAAATTCTTGTAACATCCCGATTGGTGGCATATGATGAAGAGTTTAATAGAATTGATTTTTTATCTATATCATCAAAGTGAATTTACATGTTCTGTGAGATATTCGTTTAGAACTCTACGTTTAAACATGCTTATATTGCGGTAGTGAAAGGATGACTGACTTTTTGAGAAGTGATTCGCGATACCGTATGAATGAGGTTAAAACACGAAAATATGGCATGTGATAGTTGCAAGGTCAGTAAACATGAATTTCAAAGCTTAGAAAAATTAACAATGGGAGGCATGTTAACCATTAGAGATCGGGGGTTACAATTCTATTTGAAAATGAATAAATAAAATTCTACTCGGGTATTTAGATTACAGGAGTGATTTGATTTTCAAATATAGTAATAGTTATTTCCCTAATTTTTTTTTATTCCCTTCGTTATTGATGATGATTCCCAGACCGAGTCATTGTGATATGAGGTTAAAACTTAGTATTTGTTTCCCTTGGCCCTTGGAAGCTGAAATCCAGCAGAAGTGGAAGCAAAATTGAAAAATCAAAGAAAAGATATGGACAAAACAAACCAAAAGTTGTTTCAAGAAGGAGAAACAAAGATGTTCATACAGTATTGAAGGGTCGGATAAAATTCAGTATCTTCACTCAAACAATTAAAGAAACCAGTTTTGCTAAAAACCACAAAGTATTTTTGTTCTTTGTCATAGTACCGGAAAAGAAAAGCGTAAGTTTGCTTAATTATACAATCAACACACAAAGATTGCATAACAGAGATTATTATTCGGTTGATACGCAGATGCTCAAGTTGGTAAGAGATTTGCTTCAGATCAGATCATCTACAAAACATAAGAACCATAAGCCAATCGAATTCAGCAGAATTTTACTTCTTTTATATAACATAAACCCTGTAAATTCAGTTTCTGAAAACAAACAGAGAATTGATATTAGAAAGAAAAGATGTGTTACCTGGTGCGTAGTTTGTCTGTTAAAATATTATATGAATGTAACAGAAGGGATGTGTTGGAGTTTGTAATAATCTTCTCCTCCTTCCGACAGTCTCTTCTTCCATTCCTCTCCCATTTTGTAAAACTCAAGATCCTCCAAGGAAGTGATGAATCGCAGTCCATCCGGAATCTCCTTTAGTTTTCTACAGTTACCAATAGCAAGAGAATGGAGAAGGGGCATGGAGCCTTCTTCTACTATCCACTCTTCCAACTCCTCTAGTTCCCATAAGTCAAGACTCTTCAATTGAGGAAACCCACCCTTTGAGCAAACCATTCTCCTCCCACAGAAAGATCCACTCCCTAAACAAACCTGTTTCAATTGACTCAACTTCTCTAGAATCGGCATTGGATCCTCCTTCAAACCATTCTCGAATAGATACAGGCTTGTAAGGCGAGAAGGGAACTGTAGTTCATCAGAGAGCAATGGAATTCTTGTACGCAACTTCAGATTTTTGAGATTATTGAATTCCAATAGAGTGCTCCATTCTTTCGTCCCCTTAGCCCCTGCATATTCTATATCAATATTTTCCAGGTGTCTCAGTCCATCTATTGATGCAGAAAGATTTTCTAAGCTGGTCTCATCAGTTATTTCGATTCCAAGAGTCCTTAATCTGGCCATACCACGAAGATCCTCTACATCGCTGTACTTTGTTGAGAAATGAATCAAGGTCTCCAAGTTTACTAGATGATTTAATTCCAACTTTGTCTTCTTTCGCATATCCCGTGGTAATGCAAGGTATCTCAATTCTTTCATCCCCAAAAAGAAGTTGTGCGTGGGTAAATGAGAACGCCCAGATACATTTAAATTTAGATAGATCAGCAACTTTAGATTTTGTAGAGAAGAGGGAAGATGAGATACCCTCGCAAATTCTAAGTTCAGATATCTTAAGTGGATGAGCTTTCCTATTCTATTAGGTAACCTTCTTCCTTTAAATATGGCTCCAGGAAGATGTACTACTCTCAGAAGTTGCAACCTTGTAAATCCTAAATTCGAAACTCTCCATGAACTCCAGTCCCAGATAATCACTAGAGACCGAACCTTTGAATTATTAATATCTCTCTCAAAATCTAATGCTCTCGGATTATGTGAGACAAACCTCCGTGATGCATTAAGAGACTGAGAGTGTGAAGTACCAAGAATATGTAGGAAATTCTCTTCTTTGGCTTTAGACAAACAAATTTCTCTCATCAAGTCATGTAAACTGCATGTTTCAAATCTCCAAGTTGCTTTGTCTCTTTCAGATATAACCATATTTCTTCTCACCAACTCCTCTATGTAATTATCTCCAACATCTCGAATGCTATCTCCATTGTCATACCTAAATATTCCTTCTGCAGCCCAGTAATAAGACAAATCTTCTACTTTTATCTTATAATCTTCTGGAAAATGGGCCAGGTAGAGGAAGCAATACTTCAGATAACCGGGCAACTCTTCAAAGCTTAGAGACAATATATGGTCAAGCGAATTTTTGTTGTCGTCACTGGTTCTACCAACGAGATGAGATCTAATATTCTCAGATAACCGTTTCCAATTCTGAATTGTGTATTTTTCAGCCAGCAATGATCCTAGCACTCTGACAGCCAAAGGCAATCCCTGACACTGTTCCAACATTTTCTTACCCATCTTTTCCATTTCCTCATCATCTGGAGTCAATTCTGCACAAATCATAAAACAAATAAATAATATTTCATTTTAAATTAAGTTATTTAATGCTAAATAGACCATCTTGCGATCATTCCAAAACATATCTCATTTGAATTCTTACCAGATGCATCTTTACTGGGCATCACTATTCTTTGGAAAAGTGTCCAACTGTTTTGGTCAGATAGGCATTCTGGTTTAAAGTTTATATATGCTTCTCCAGGTCCTGTGACTCTTTCATTTCGAGAAGTAAGTAACACCTTCAAACCTGTAAAACATTTACCATTTAGCTATTTGTAATATAACACAAAAAGCATAATGACTTTTTTATTTGTACCATAAGATAAGAGGTCATCACCTGCTTTGTGTGGAAATATTGGCTTAATCATGTCCCAATCTTCTTTTTTCCATATGTCATCTAATACGATTAATGAGTTTGATGTTTCTAATAGTCGAAAGAGTTCACCCTGGAGCATAGCTTCTGTCATATTCTGGATTTCATTTTGCTCTTCTTTTGATCTGAAATTCTGCAAGATTTCTTGCCACACTTTCATCCGATCACAAACTTGGGAAACACAGACCCATGCAACTCTATCAAACTTCTTTTAACAAGGTTGTCATGAAAAGCTTGTCTAGCAAGAGTCGTTTTCCCAAGACCACCCATCCCGGTCATGGATACAACTTGAACATCATCTTCCTCCAACAAATATCCAAGTAATGTCTTAACATTTTCTTCCATCCCCACAAGATTGCTTTCGTGAATTTTAGCAAATTCTAGTCTTTGTTTAGAAGGCTGTGGATCCTTTACATCCTCAATAATCCGTTGTACTCCAAAAGTTTCCATATCATGAATCACCTTCAAGATCCTCTTACTTAAGCTTCCAATTTGTAATGCAACTTCCCTGCGCTCCGGAAGAATGCAAGTAAGTCTTCTGATACGCTTCTTGATTCCACCATTTTTCCGAGTTCGTCTTTGAGAATAAAGGTTTCAATGATATCCTCTGCATCAAAAATGATTTCCTTGATCACATCCACGCAATTTCTCACCATCTCACTTGTATGCTTTTTGGTGTCTGCATCTTTCAAAAATGACCTTAACATGTTTAGATCAGTTTTTAGTTCAGTAACTTGATCTTCAACTCCCTGAAATTGTACGTATTCATGGCTCAGAAGGTCCCAAAGCTTTTGTACTGTAAACGACAGAAGTTCCTCTGCCATATTTGTTCCTGCTTAAATAGAGTGAAAGCAAGAATCAATTTAGTTTTATCGTATATGTTGTATTTTGAATTTTTCAAAACGAATATAAATTACTATGTTGTTAAAAGTTTTACATAAACTAAATTGAAGATAAGAGTCAAGTTAGTATTGACGAATAATTTATAATCACAAATAGCTAAATTTCACTTCCGTAATAGGTCAACCAAAGTAATATTGAATTTTAAATTTCATTAATTTTTTAAAAATAGTTGATGTTGGATACAGGTTTGCAGACCTCTCTTAAAAAAGACTGCCTGAATTCATATCAGCCAATCTAAAGAACCCCATCAAAAGTCCGCCTAAATGAGTTCGGCTTAAAAATTGAAAATTTTAATCAAAGTTTGAGAAGCATTGGAAAGAGAGAGAAATATATCATAGACTTCAGCAATGATTGATGTCGAGTATGATCATATCCGGAAAAAATGCTTCCAATGTTCTCAGTTATCACATGAGAAGCAAGCTTGTCCTTTATTGAAAGGAACTAATCGAGAGGTGCGCAAGGAAAAGAAAAACAGAAGGCTCTAGCTGCTCATAAACTGAATCATAGAAAGTTTAACAACAACTTGGCAAGTGACATAATGCTATTATTAGCTCTAACGGTTTCCTCCCGGTTTTGAACCCCCTGCAGCTTTAGTAGCACCAGAAGTATTTGAACAAATGCGTCTGTATTTAAACTGTCAGGATCCAGAAGAGCAAAGTATCATAGAATTTAGAATGAAGAAATCTCTGTATGAATTGTCCAAGGACCCTATTGCTCAACGCTCATACTTGAGGATGGAAGATGCGCCGGTTATATCCAACGTACTCAATAAAGATAAGAGACTGGTTTTTGACTACAGGAAAGTGAGTGAAGTGGTCCCTCCAAATGTAGGAGAATCCTCCAACCGATCGGATAGGCACAAGTAAAGACTAGAGCTCACAATCCTCTAGCAATTGTGGTTGGTCAAGGCCAGAGATATTTCTCGGAACCAAGGATAAATATGGCTGAAACAAGGGGAGCTATAAGTGGTGGAACGATGATGAGTCTCCCTCATTGATACCCGAAAGAGACGAAGCTGATACCTTTGGTTTGCCTCCAACAACTGCGCTAGGAAGTTTTGAGATAGGAAATGCTCTTCCAACGGTTTCAACAAAGAGTGGAGGAAAAAGGGGAACTTATAAGAAAGCATCGTCATGGAACCGAAGTAGAAAGAGTCCACAATGCAGATTAAAGGGAACTCGCTGAATGATGTTGAGGATAGCCAGTTAAAAAGGAAAGCAGAGGATGAAGTAGAGGTAACGTCAAAAATCTCAAAAGCAACAAAGGTTTGATGGTTCATCAGAAACCATCCAATCCTCAATGACGACGCTCAGTTGGAACTGTCAAGGGTTGAGGAGCAACTTGACGATTCGACGCCTTTTAGGAGATGTGTCGTGATCATCTCTCGGATTTTCTGTTCTCCTATAGACTACAAACTCTAGTGCTAACGTTCTAAAACTCCAAAGTTCGTTGGGTTATGACCATTGTTATCTGGTGGACCCAGTGAGACTAAGCCGAGGCTTAGCTCTTTTCTGGAAAAATAATTTTGAAGTGGAAGTGTTGCTAGCGTCAGACATGATTATTGAGAAAAATAAAGCATTGTTCATGGGTGTTCTATCTTTCGTTTATGAGGATTCTGTCCGGCAGCGAAGATAAGTGGTTTTGAATGTTTTCAAAGACATCGGATTGAGTAGAAGTGGAGGTTGGTTTCTTGTGGGTGATTTCAACGAGGTTATGAATAACTCAGAAAAAGTTGGAAGAACAAGGAGACATGAAAGCTCTTTCTTTGAGTTTCGGGCTCTAGTAAGAGATTGTAGGCTGAAAGAAATACCAAGCTCTGGGAACCGTCTTTCATGGGCTCGTGTTCGTGAGATCGTGACATACGACTTGAAGGAAAAAGTGTGGATTCAATGCCGACTAGACAGGTCTTTCGGCAATGCAGAATGGTTTAGATTGTTTCCAGGCTCGCACTCATTTTATCTGGAAAATATGGGTTCTGACCATAGACCTATCTTTACCAGTCTGAACTCTACTGGCCGTAAGAGGAAAGTTCGGTTTATGTTTGACCAACGATGGTGTAAGAAACCAGAAGTGATATCTGTGATTCACAAGGGCTTGTGTTCGAACTTTCCTACAGATCAAGCTTCAGTCTCAGAGTACATCAGATCATGTCGACAAGAACTGTCGAAATGGAAAAGGACTGCAAATTTAAATTCCAACTTAAACATCAAAAGGTAAGGCGAGAACTTGAAGTGGACGAAAGCAAAACCTTTCCGGATTTGTCTAGACTTCCGATACTGCGCACTGAACTTGAGAAAGCATCAATGAGGAAGAAGCCTTTTGGAAACAAAAAATTAAGAACTCACGGCTGCAGGTGGGAGACAAGAATACAAAAGAGTTTCATGGCTGGCTGGAATCCAGGAAAATGAAGAATCAGATTCATTCACTCTTTGACTCTTTGGGGATTGAACAGTTCTCCGAAGAGAAGAAGGGAAAGATAGCAGTTGATTACTTTATAGACCTCTTTCATTCGAACGGTTCTGCTGATCCAACGGAGCTTCTAGAGGGCATGGTTCCAATAATAACTGATTGTATGAATAGAGGCCTAATCAAACCAGTGCCGAATGTTGGTATCAGGAAAGCAGTGAAAGAGTTAAGAGCGATAACACTCCAATCATGGATGGTACATGTCATTTTTTTTCAGAAATTATGGAACATCACTGAAAGCATGTAACTAGGAGGTTCGGAAGTTTTTGACTCTGGTTAGTTGCCAGGAGACTGAAATTTCACGGAATTTCTTATTGCCTAAACTAAAAAATCCTAACTAGATGAAAGACCAAAGACCCATCAGTCTTTGTTCTTGGTGTACAAAATTGTCTCTAAGGTCCTATGTGATCGACTGAAGATGGTGCTACCTCACGTGGTCTCTCCAGTGCAGGGAGCTTTTGTAGCGGGACATCTAATACCTGATAAAATGTTGATCGCACATGAGATGATTCATGGGCTCAGGACAAATCCCACGGCCAAGTCAGACTTCATTGCGATTAAAACCGACATGTCCAAGGCGGCAAGGCTTATGATGGAGTGGAATGAAATTTCTTGGAAGCCATGTTCACAAAGATGGGTTTTCGCACTCGTTGGATTATATGGATATGAGTTGTGTTTAAACTCGGATTCGACAAGAATCTCATTTTTAGAAATTGAAAGATTATTTATGTTCAATTAGAATCGATCTCAAATTAGGCTTCTCTTGATTAGTGAAATGATAAGGGCACGACCTTCCCATCAGAAATGGGAAATGATAGTATGGTCGGCTCGCCCTCAGGTGGGAGGAGAAACTGTACGCCTATGAGCATCATGGCATAGGTCAAAGGCGTTGTCCGTCTTCATGGCCTCAATAATACTCAGTATTCTTTAAAACTAAATATATCCCTATTCACCACATAGGAAGTTTAAAGAGTCTCTTTCCACAAGCTATTAAAACAGTTTGATCAGTTTCTTACTCAATCCTTTTGAATGGACAGTTGCATGGCCACATTGTTCCTCAGCAAGGAATCAAACAAGGAGATTCTCTATCTCCATTTTTGTTTATTTTATGTGCTGAGGCATTGATACGTATGATGAATCAAGCTGAGAAAAGAGTTAATCTTACGCGTATGAAGCTAACCCTGAGTTGTCCGTCTATTCAGCATCTTCTTTTCGCAGACGATAGTTCCTTTCTGTGTCGGGCTTCTCTGTCAGAATGTGTTGAGTTTTTGAGGTGTCTTAAGCTGTATGGAGACTTGTCGGGGCAGGTGATTAACTTTTAGAAATTGGCCATCACTTTTGGGATGGGGATTGACCCGATCATGAAAAGACTACTGGCTGAGATTCTACACATTGATAATGAAGATGGAGATGGCAAATACCTTGGGTTACCAGAGTGTTTCAGTGGATCTAAGCAAAAATACTAGCCTTTATAGGTGAGAAGCTTAATAAGAGAATCAAAGGTTGTTTTGCCAAAAGCTATCTCTTGGTGGTAAGGAGGTGCTCCTTAAATCTATTTCCATGGCTCTACTTGTGTATGCCATGTCTTGTTTTCGCTTGACAAACATCATTGTCAAAAGATCACGAGTGCAATGGTAAGTTTCTAGTGGGATGAATGTGGAGATAAGAAAAAGATTCAGTGAGTTTCTTGGAAAACTTATGTATATCAAAAGAAAATGGTGGTTTGATCTTTCGTGACATTGAAGAATTCAACCAAGCTTTGTTAGCTAAACAGGCGTGGCGTTTCTCAACAACCCTGATAGCTTGATCGCAATGATTTATAAAGGAAAATACTATGCAAGTAAGAGCTTTATGGAGTGTGGTAAAGGTTTCAAACCCTCCTACGCTTGGCGAAGTATATTATTCGGGCGTGAATTGTTAAGCAAAGGTGTGATGAAGTCTATTGGAGATGGAAGAAATACTCATGTTTGGACTGAGAAATGAATCGTGGATGAGATTTCGAGAAGGCCAGTCAATGGGAATCTTGAGATCGATGTGAACCTTAAGGTGGTGGCACTATTGAGGGCTGATGGTGGATGGAATATGGAAACGCTGCAGGATTTGTTTCCTGTAAATGAGGTTAGTCGCGTAGTACAACTCCCAGTGGGTGAGACTTTGGATCGTGATATTTGGGCATTCACACCTCATGGCTCCGATACAGTTAAGTGTGGTTACATGTTGGCAACAAAGAATAAAGAATCTCAGGCTATCCAGTTAAGTTTGGGTAATCAAGGATTATTGGATTTAAAACGTCATCTGGAAGATTCCAACCATTCCGAAGATTCGTAGTTTCTTTGTGGAGAGCTGCTTCTGGAGCGCTGGCTGTAACAGAGAGACTGAACACGAGATGTAAGCTCTGATTGACAGGTTCAGAGTCCATTGGCCATGTTCTGTTCAATAGTCTTCTTCCTATGGAGTTCTGGTCCCGGGCGGGTTTTGATAATGCCTCTCAGCTGTCTACTCATCTGCTTATAGAATTGTTATCCTCTCAACTTGACTTGATGTCTGAGGAATCAATTCCGCTATCACAGCGTCAGGTTATACCTTGGGTTCTCTGGGCCATTTGGAAAAAACAGAAACTATATCTTATTTGCTGAAACTCAGGTCTCTTTGGACAGCCAAGTTCAACAAGCGTGTGAAGAAGCTCGGATTTGGAATGAGCTTAACAAGGAGAAGGGGACCAACGAGACTAGCAATGGTTTGTTGGAAGAGAATAAAAAGTGGGAACCACCTATCTCCGGAGGAACGCCAAACTTCATAGCGGGGGTGCCTTTATATCAGAGATTGGAAAGGCAATGTTCTACATCATGCAAGAGATGCCTTTACCTTCTCACCAAACAGGTTAATGTCGGGGCTCTTTAGAGTATGAAAGACTTGGGGTATCAGGAGGTGGTGATTGGGTCAGATTTACAGGAGCTCATGAATGCGGTTAAGAAATGGTATCTTGCTCCAACGAATAAATGGTCTGTGTTCTAACTTAGGTGCAGTGGCTTTTGAATTGGAGTCAAATCAGACCGCAAGGGAAATTGCTAAAGGTGTGCTAAGGGACGGTCGATTCCAATCTTACTTGGCTTTAAGAGAACCGGCCTGGCTGCACCAGCGTTTAATGGTTTCTCTATAATGCTTCAAACATGTTACTGTGTTTTTCGAGTTCATCTCAACGCAGAAGTTCAAAAAAAATGAAGATATGAGAGAGTCTCCAGAGAAAAGACTCACGCCTACTCTAGTATAAATACTCAAGCTGGATTCACGAATAAATGATCTAATCCAAACTAGGTAATAATCTACACATTTTATTAAATATTTAGTAAATAAAGAAATTTATTTTTAAATTATAATTTTCAAATAATAACAATATATATTTCTGTTTGGTATATTTACATTAAACGATACTAAAATAATATATGTTTTTAAACTAATTATCTAATAAATGGAGTGTTTTCGTCGTATGATTTTATGATCATTTTGTATCTTGTTATAACAAAAAATTTAACCCACTGATCAGATTTTTCAATATAGGAAATTTAACAGGTTTTAGTAATTTATAGTCATTTTTAAAATTCAAAATATAACATATACGAAAAAATCTTATTAAATGGTTAATAAGATAATTTTATTGGTTTAGTAATATATCAAAACTTTATTATTCAAAATTATTAATTGTCATATTTATTTTAACTAAGGACATGACCAGTTTCCTCATTACCACTCGCAAAAGCAGCTTTTATGGTTGATATTGGTTGTTGGCATTTCGTAACAATCACAGAAAACACTATAAATCGTTTCAAACCGATCTAAGCCTCTAAAATTCAAAAGTTGGTTCCAACTAGCGTTCGCGGTTACGTGTGGTTGTGAGAGGGTGAAACAAAACTTTTTTCTTTAAAAAATATATCAATATAAAAAAAATATTCAATTAAAATTTTAAATTGAAATAATACAAATAGTAATATATTTGTATATTATATTTTATTTTATATTACAAAACTGTAAAACAAAATTATTTTCTATAAAAAAAATTTTAAAATAATAGTATAAATTTATGAAATCAATTTTTATATTTATTATAATAATCTGTTTTAAATATTTTATAATTATATAACATCTAAATATTGTTAATTTATTATTTAATCATTGTTGTGTTGGTAGTTAACTAGTCATAAATATCTCGCAAACGCACTAATATTTAACTGATGTACAAGGACGTACAAATCTCTTTATAACACTTAAAGTCGTAATCACACGTAGCCGCAAACTGCTGCAGTTACACCAGTTAAACTAGGTAATTTCGTATTTTTTTATTTAAGTAGTACTGACGAGATGTACTTAATTGGTTTTTACTTTGGATTTTTGATCGAGATTGATTTATTTTACTATGTGATTCAGTCTTTCCGTATCTTTTGGTGTGTTTTAGTGATTTTATAGATTACGGCTTCGTTTGTTAGGAAATGACGTGAATAGATGAGAGCTTGGAGCTTAAAAGGAGCATTGAATTACGTGAAGTTGCCAATGTGGCAAGGATCATTCGATTCATGACATAGATTGATTGATCCAATGCTCAATACCAAGAATCTGCCAAAGGCAATGGATCAGTCTATCTAGAATTTTGATTGCCGTCAATAACACACGATCGCCACATCTTTGATCTATGGATTGGTCAAATCTCATGCAAGAAACATAATTTCACCATGGTAGAGATTGATATAGTACTTAATAATTTGTTGAAGGTACTAGATCGGTCGATCCAGAAATTTAACCGCAGTCATTTTGATACTAGATCAACCGTCTCAGGACTACAAATCGGTCGATCCCATGCAAGTAATCAAAAGAAAATGATTCAGCAGAGATGGACTGATCCATGTTTTGTAGATTGACTGTTCATCTGCGTTGCAAAGCCACATAACATAAACAAACCCAAGCTTAATGAGAGAGGACAAATGGCAGAAGGAGAGTGAAGGTTGAAGTGGTTAGAAGTTGTTGGAGAGTTTGTTACAGAAGTGACAGCTGGTTTCATTTCATTGGACGAGCAGTTAGAGGCGCTAGAAAAGAGAGTATAAAACAGAGTCTTGCTTGTACTTTTCATTCATCAGAATCATTTGTAAAACCTTCTTAAAATCTAATACAATTCTCTTTGTTCCTGAGTTACTGAGTGTTACGATCCTTCTCATTTCGAGATCTACAAGTAGACTTTGATTCCTCGTTTTATGAACGCCGGATTGATCATAGAGTGAAACGTTGGTTTAACTCTAATCAGTGGTATCAGAGCTTACTATCCTCAGAATGTATGGCGGAAACAAGATTGCAAGCGCTCAGAAGAGAGCACCAACACGGGAGATTGATGGAGTGATTGTGACTCGTTTTGATGCAAATCGAAAGGAGATGATGTTGCAGAGAGAACGAGACGAGCGAAGAGATGAAGATATGTGTCAGGTTCTCGCCAACATTAATGAAGATGGCTAGCAATCAACCATTGAATGCTTCGATGAATGGAACTGTTGGTCACAAAGCTGAAAATCACAACGATCAAAATCAATTTTTGCAGAATTTTCAGCAATCACAATACGAAGGTATGACAAGATTGACAAAAATATTCCTTGATTTTTTGGTTGCAAGTTCAAGGAATGGTTGAGCAAAGTGGAACAATTCTTTGCAATTGATAATACACCGGAAGAGAAGAGAGTTGGAACTGCTTTAATGCATTTTGATGACGAAGCATCTACTTGGCATTTAGTATTAATGGAAGAAGATGAAGAAGCGATGGTGTTAGGTCGTTTGAGAAGTTATAAGAGTAGACTCAAAGAATATTTTTGAGGAGATATTAAATGATTCAATGGCAGTGTTGAAAGAATTGAAGGAAACAAAGGGTATAGCAGAGTGTCATAAGAAGTTTGAGCTCATATGAAATCGCCTTAAGATGCATGAAGAATACTTGTTGAGCGCTTACTTATATGGATTGCGTCTTGATACTCAGATGCATGTTTGAATGTTCAATCCACAATCTACACGTCAATCTTTAGTTTTGGGAAGATTGTACGGGTAAGGCACATCCAAGAAGAGAAGTTAAGAGCAATTGGTCCAATAATAAGCCGCAAGTGAGTAACTTTCAACAGAAAGGGATCATGGAGGTGAATAAGGAGGAATGACCAAAACCTAGAGAGCCTAATGGGAGATTAAAATCATTCCTTTCTCAAGCAAAGATGAGTGAAAGAAGGGCTAAAGGATTGTGCTAGTTTTCACCTGATGTTCAACTTTACTTTATTGATTGTGACGAAGAAGAGGAGGCATCAAATGAAAGAGTGGGAAGTTCAAGAAAAGGTGAACCATAGGGACAAAGAAGTGGCTCAGATATCCATTAATGCTATTGCAGGCATTAGTGAATATACTACAATGAAGGTTTGGGAAATGCATGGGAAAAGGAACTTGTATGTTTTGATTGATTCAGGTTCTACACATAACTTCTTGCACAAAAAAGGTACAAAAATGTTGGGATGTAGGATACATGAAGCATGAAGAGCTAAAGTATCAGTTGTAGATGGTACTAAGATTGCAGTGTGTGGGCGTATCGAGAAGTTTAAATGGAGCATTGGAGGACATCAACTTGAAGCTGATTTCATGGTTATTCCTCTTGGTGGTCATGATGTAGTATTGGGAGTTCAATGGCTATCAAGACTTGGACCCATTTCGTGGAATTTTCAGAAGCTAGAGATGCAGTTTAAATGGGGTCCCAAAAGAGTTTCTCTTCATGGAGTATCACCTGAATCCGTGAGGGAAATTAAAGCAAAGAGAGTAGAATCCAGGAAGGATGAAAAATTTCAACTTCATATGATATACACATATGAAGATAATGAAGAAAGAGCCAACGTCATTGAGTTTGGTGCAGACACAAATGATTGAGGAAGCAGGTAGTGTTGAGATCAAACAACTCACGGAGCAGTACCAAGATATCATTGAGGAACCAAAATATTTACCCACCATTGAAAGATCACAATCATAAGATCGTGTTGAAAGAAGGATCCAATCATGTGAACCAAAGACCTTATACATATGCACTACAACATAAGAATGAGATAGACAAGATGATCCATGAGTTGTTGAAAGTGGATACAGTCCAACCAATCTCAAGTCCTTATGCTTACCTATGGTGTTAGTAAATAAAAAAGACAATACATGGAAGTTATGTGTTGATTATAGGAAGTTGAATGAGATGACTGTGAAAGAAAGGTTCCTTATTCCTTTGATTGAGGTCTTATGGATGAGTTGGGAGGGTCATGCGTGTTTTTCAAAAATTGATCTCAGAGCTGGCTAGCACCAAGTGAGAATGGAAGAGAATGATATATAAGACAGCTTTCAGAATACACAGTGGCCATTATGAGTATCTTGTAATGCCATTGGACCTTACTAATGCGCCTGCAACTTTCCAAGGGCTTATGAACCATGTGTGAATGTCTGAGGAAGTTTGTTTTGATCTTATTGATGACATTTTGATTTACAGTTCATCAATGGAGGAGCATCTATATCATCTTAAAGGAGTGTTCGAGTTGATGAGGATGAACAAACTTGTATGCTAAGCGCAGCAAGTGTGAGTTTGCTATGGATTAAGAAAATGTAGTGTCAACTGACCCTACGAAGCTTAAAGAAGTACATGACTGGCCTTTTCCGAAGAACCTTGAAGCATTAAGAGGGTTTCTTGGTTTCGCAGGCTATTACAGGCGTTTTGTTCAACATTTTGGAACAATATCCAAACCTCTAACAGCACTCACCAAAAAGATGCTTTCAATGGGAATGAAGAAGCACAGAGAGCTTTTGAAGAGCTGAAAGAGATGTTGTGTAATGCACCAGTGTTAGCTCTCCCGCGTTTTGACAAGCAATTCACTGTGGAAACTGACGTTTGTGAAGGACTCTGTTTATAGAGGACTCTATCTACGGGAATCCTCTATCACAGATTATTATGAATTTTATAATTACACGTTGATCTTGGTATATGTTGTTCTAGCGAGACACTAGCTAACGAGCTTCATATGTAAATGTCTTTACAGATAAAAATTCACACTTATTTGCAAATAATAGCACCAATCAAACTACCAGAAGTTTCTAAGGACAATGTTTTACTGTCAAGACTTGAAAGAGATAAATAAATAAAATAGAGATCTCATTCACAGCAAACAAAGAAATTTGCTACGGAGAAAAAATAAAACAGATCGATAACATTATAAGAAAAATGACTAACCTCTTGATGACGCCTGGGAAAGAATAGAGAGATTCTAGCTCTTTAGCTCCTCCAGAAAAAAAAAGAATTAGCTTTATTTTTTCAAAATTAAAATATCCCGTTCTTGTGGTGTATCTTCTTCTCCATTAACCTCACATTCTATAGTTCAGACTTTTCAACTCTCCACAGACAAACGTGTAAATTTCCCTTTCTTAACGCTGTACTCGTCTTTCTCTTAACCCTCCACAGAAAAACTCCATGTGGTGTGGACCTTCTTGACCAGGGCGAATCCAAAGATTTTTTTCTGTGGGAACACAAAATGTTAAAGTAGGTGTCGTCAACTTACATATGATTATTAGGTGTAGACATCTAATTTGTTAAGAAATATACTAAATTTTAATATTATTATGGGGCATGTGCATCCACTATCCACTGTCCTCTACTTAGGTTCGCCACTGTTCTTGACTCCGACTAGGTAGTTTTTGTCTACCTTTCTTTTCTTATCTTCATTGCACGAATTATTTTCATCTCCCTTAGAAACAGTTTTAGGTAGAGAAAATTTTGAGTTTTACCACAAATTTAATATTATTTTTTAAAGTTATCATCAAAAATGATTATTTTCAAAAATACTTTAAATTTATGATGAAAATAAATTAAAATATTAATTTAGAAACTCAGTCATAACCCTTTAACACTAAAAACCTAAACAATATATCTTAAAATGATAAACACCAATGTTATTAGTATTTTTGATGATGTATTTTTGACAAAAGTGTATATTAACTTGTGGATTTTTAACAATTTATCTTTAGATTTAGCTCATTATATATACTTACTATATATATAGGGGATAGTTATTTATTTGTCGCCTAAGATGTCTATATAAAACTTGCTTTAATAATAAAAAAAGTTCCCTTTCGAGTTTTGATGTTATATAGTATATATATATATATATATATATATATTTGAAAGATTCTCTGGTTTAAAATTTTCAATACATTTAATTGATAAATTGTGTGGATACAAAATGGAAAACAAAAGTGGGAAAACATAATGCCAGAGTTATTCGTATGAACCTGAGAACGATGGTAGAAACACGATGCTGTACTCGTGTTCTGGCCTCTGACATTGATAGCTGCATGTGTTTCGTTAAAAGACTAACTTCCCTGGATTTGATCACAAACTGTGCAGCATATCCCATCTGTTACCGGTAAGTAAAGGAGAATTAGCAACGCTTGTACAAAGACAAATCTTAGCTAAGACCAACCAAAGGTCGACACAAACTTGTGTTAGTAGTAGTAAAAGTCATCCATACGGGTCAAGATTCTATTGCAGTCACCCACCAAAGAAAAAAAAGCAAACCACCCGTGTAAATACGGATCTAGACAAACTGCTGCAGAGAATCTAGCAGGCAGCCTGTTTGCTTCATGGCAACTACCTTGGACCTAGTTCACCTGTTACTATAGAACAAACGACCAATCACATGTGTTGTTTTTAGATATTACAGAAGATGGCATAAAGCAACTGAGCATTAAGGTCACCTACATACTACAACATCAAGACACTAAGAGATCATTTTAAAGATTCTGAGAATCAGTAAGCCCTCCAAATACAAATAATTTCCTCTCAAGTGCAACAGTGACGTGACCGGCTCGAGGTGCTTCCCTGAAGTTTTCAATTGCTTCCATGCAAACGTATCCGAGAAACATGACTAGAAAATATCTGAAGACATACACACGTACACATTAAAAAAAGATGGGACTCAAGAATGCTTTCCGGACCTGTTGAGTAAGCTTGGTTATCTCGTGAAGATTGAGGCTTCTCATGGAATTAGGGTTTGACAAGACTATTACTCATGTTTATACCAAATAGTAGAAGAAACCGAACCAGCTTTGTGTGTGTGTTTGTGTGATAATTGTGTACGTTTGGAGGAGGAAGTTGAAGGAAACTAAGAACGTGAATCAAAAATCCATATTTTGATTGGATGATTACTTTTTCTAACGTGACATAGCTCATTGCCCTTAAAAGTTTCCTTTATAGTGCAAAATTTCCTTTATAGTGTAGAGATTAATATATAAAAACTATTCAATTTTTATTATAAAAATTATGACTTTACAACCAATTTATTTAAGTTCAAAATTTTCAAATAGACATTTTAAAATTTTTGTCACAAAAATAGACGTCAAGAAAAAAATAATCAAAATAGACTTTTTAAAAAATTAATATTTTTTTTAATTTTAAACTTTACCTCCAAAACTCCACTCTATAACTCTAAATCATAAGTCTACATTAGTTAAACCAAATGGTATAAGTATATATTTACATCATTTAATAAAGTCTATTTTAATTATTTTTTTCTTTGAAATTATTTTAGTGATAAAATTTTTGTTAATAGTATTTTTCTTTATTTAACTGTAACAAATTACTGTCTAACAGTCTTATTTAAAAGTTCAATTTGGACCTTTTGATTTCCCCTACTCCCAGGATCAGATATATCACAAGTTACGTATATAAAATGGCAGAGAAAGAAACAATTACACGCACTTGGCAGCGTGACTAAGGTATAGCTTTTTCGTTTTAAAAAAAAAAACTAACGTAGACTTTGTCAAAAATTTCACAACATAACTCCGTACCACCAAGTCAACAAAACCATGGTCCATTTATTTCTCAACACGCTATTTTTCCTTTCTCAAAATTGACTTTAAGAGCACCATTAACGCAATGGGCGCTTATTTTATACTTTTTTTTGATTTTTTTTTTTAAAAAGAATAATTAATCGCGAGCCGCCACATGTCAGTGGGGCCTGCGAACAGTTGAAAAACCAAGACAACATCGCTTCCTATTTTGGCGTTTCGAGCAGCGACTCTTATTTTTTCTGTGGGTCCCACTAATTTTTTTAAACTTTTTTTTGGATAAGCACCCCTAAAAACATGCGTTGATGGTGCTCTAAACAATCTATCTACCTACATAAAAACAAACCCATCATTCACTACTTCAAACCCAAAAACAGAAAACACAAAAAACAGAGAATATGAGAAAGAGAGGACAAAACAAGAACATATTCTTTAGAATCATTACCATGCCTCTAAAAGTTTTAGGCAAGGCTCGTGACCTCTACATTTCTGACAACTTTAATTAACATTTGTATATTTTGTTTTCTTCAAAGATAGTTCAGGTTTTTTTTCGTTGAAATACCACAAAAAAAAAAAATTTTAGAAAAGAATTTAAAATATTTTTTCTGTTACATCATTTTAATACAATTCATCATTATGAGATACGTTTTATTTTTATCATGCATACAAAGTGCACATAATCATCA
>CAJHQP010010488.1:0-18442 GCA_905132765.1 Moricandia arvensis
GGACTTCAGGATAGCTCACCATTACTGTCCACACATCAGAGTGAATCAGGTCGAAACTCTTCTCATAGATAGTGCTAGACCTTGGAAAGACTGTTCTACAATGCTTCCCCAAGATGCAGGCTTCACAATCATCATTCTGAACCATCATACCCGGAAACATCAAGTTCAAAGCTCTAGTGTGAGGATGTCCCAATCTGGAGTGCCATATGATGCTCTCAATCCCATTAGAAGTACTGACTAGGCAGTGAGCAGGAGATGCTCCAGAAACCTTAGTCTTTTCTAGGTGATATAGTTCCTGATGGCTGTACCCTTTTCCAATTACCCGCCCTGTCTTCAGGTCTTGAAATTCAACCTCATCAGGTCTAAAAAGAACTTGACAATTCAGGTCCACGGTTGCCCTTTTAACTGATAGCAAGTTTGATGTAAACTGAGGCATATATAAGGCAGTGGATTCTCTATCAAACAGCCTAAGGTTCCCTATCCCTTCTATCTTAACCTTATCACCATTTACTATAAGAACATTCCCTGAGGCAGGTTTGATATTACTAACCAGGTTCCTATCACTAATCATGTGATGGCTAGCTCCTGAATCAATAATGATGGGTTTAGAGTCAGGATAATATTTACCAACCTCCTTGGGTGAGATAAGGGCCTTGGCAGCTTTTATAAAGGAATCAAAGTCTCTTCTGGTCACTGGACTATCAGAATTGGTCGCCCCTGCCATACTCCTCCATGTTCCTCCTTCATTAGAATCACCACAGAGTGCTGAATACATGGTTCTTCCTGTAATTACTTGATGCTCAAACTCCTTGAGCTTAAATGTACTTGACTGGCTTCCTAGGGAACTTGGAAGGTTCCTTTCTTGAATGATATAATTTATCAGACTATTGCAAGGTGAATCCAGGTTTAGGAGAAGACTGAAAACTTTGTCTTGCTCATAGACAGCTTGAAGACTCTCCCATAGATTCCCATAAACATTTTGAAGCTTCTCCCATAAACTCTTGGCGGTTCTGAGGTGATAATGATCCTCCAAGATTTATTCAGACAGAGAGCTGTGTATAATTCCAAGTGTTTGCTGTTCCTCTTGAACCCACTTGTCTTCATGCTTTAGGCAAGTAGCCTGACTATCCTCTTGAGCCATCCTCTTTGCAGTTTCAGCCTCCATGATATGGCTGTCCCAAAGTCCATGACTTCCCAAGGTAACTCTGGCCACTCTTGACCATAAAAGATAGTTAGGACCCTCTAGGGTTACTGGAATGAGATTCTCCTTCTTCATTTTCTTGGTCGAAATCATCTTTTCCATTTTTGGCAAATTCTGGAGCTGGAAATGATGAACAGCTGAAGAACAAGATGAACTTTGCCAAAAAGAGAAATAAAAAAAAACACTCAGAGATTTAGCGGAAGAAAGAAAAGAGAATAAGAAGAATTAGGTCTCAAGAACATACTGCTCTGATACCATGTGAGATTTATGTTAGAATGAGAGATTTAGAAGTAGTTTACTGCTGGAGAATGAAGAACATGAAGAACAAGAGTGAGAGAGAGAGAGAGAGAGAGATTTCGAAATTCAAAGAGAGAGAGAAGGATAGAAATGATTTCCTTGCTTTGTTTGGTTCTCAGGATGCTTACATAAATAGAAAATTAAGTTAACTAGGAAATAAATAAACTAATGAGCCTGAACAAGGCAGAAGGCACGTCCAGCTTAGGTGATAGTGACTGGTCTTTGTGTGGTCCTGACTCTCTCTCCTCTGATCCAAACCTTAACCCCACATGTGACCTCTCTTCTGTCTTGACTCCAACGGATCCTTGCAGTTACTAGAGGCCAGACAGATATTTAAAATAGTCTTCCCAGTCAAGATATCCTCTTGTGTGCCTTGTAAGTCAAGTTAGGTCTTAGGAGTCCAAAGTGTACAGACCAGTTAACTCTTGATCATCCAGAACACTCTTCTTGCCTTGATCTCCTAATTCTTGCCATTCACTTCTTCATGTCAACATTAAGTTCAAAAGAGTTTCTTTAAAAAGTAAGATAGCTGATTGTTTAGAGTAGAGAGTTCTTTTGATATCACCCATGTTTGCATAGAAGTTTGGCTACTTAGTTCCAGCCGGTTTGAGATCAATCTCCTTCTTCTTTTGGAGTTGAATCTGATCATGCCGAACTTCCTTAGGTGTCAAGGGCCCCAGGACAGTCTTCCGACCCTTGAACTCAAAGGATTGCTTGTTGGTGAAGCCATCATGGATAACTCGGTGATCAGATTGCCAAGGTCTCCCAAGAAGTATGTGACCAGCTTCCATAGGCAACACATCACACAAGACTTCATTCTTGTATCTCCCTATGGCTAAAGGAATGAGCACTTGATTTGAAACCTTCATGGTGCCTTCTTCATTCAACCATTGTAGCCGGTAAGGTTTGGGATGCTTCTGAACCTTCAAACCCAACTTCTTGACCATTGTCTCACTAGCAGCATTCACACAACTTCCTCCATCAACTATGAGGCTGCAAACCTTCCCTTGCAACAAGCACCGGGTATAGAATAGGTTCTCTCGTTGCTCTAGCTCCTCACTCTTGGTTTGCAAGCTTAGAAGCCTTCTAGCTACTAAAAGCTTCCCTTGGACTGGTCCTTCTACATGCTCTTCTTCAGTCTCTTCTTGGTCAGACTCGGTGTTGTCATCTTCTGAGGTATACTCACCATCTTCCAGTAAGATCATGACTCTCTTGTTGGTACATTCATTAGCATAATGACCTTGTCCTTGGCACTTGAAACACTTGACATCAGGAGCTATGGAACTAGAAGCATCAGCCTTGCCCTTGCCCTTGTCAAGAGCACTGCTTGGTTTGGTTTTTTCCTTCGGATAAGACTTGTTGTCTTTCTGAAACAGTTTAGACTCCTTAGGATAGGATGACTTCTCTTCCTTGGTGTTGTGTAACGGGTTGGATCCATAGTTGGCTCGTGAATGTCCCTTCCTCTTGAGCTGTTGTTCCACAAGAATAGCCTTGTGTAACATCTCTTCTAACTCCACATAATTTGCATCTCAACATTGTCTTGTATCTCTCGGTTTAGACCACACAGGAACCTTGACATTGTTGCTTCTCTATCTTCTGATATGCTAGCCCTTAGCATGAGCAACTCCATCTCCTGGTAATACTACTCCACTGATCTTGAACCTTGAGTAAGCTTCCTGAGCCGGTGATGCAAGTCTCTGTGGTAATGACTTGGAACAAACCTCTTCCGCATGATAGACTTCATCTCTGTCCAAGTCTCAATTGGTTCCTCTCCATTCCTTCTACGGTTAGTGATGTACTGATCCCACCAACTTAGAGCATAGTCATAGAACTCAGTAGCAGCTATTTGAATCTTCTTGTGGTTTGTGTACTGCTTACACTGAAAGACCAACTCAATCTTCTTCTCCCACTCAAGGTAGGCATCCGGATCAGCTTTACCATGGAATTGTTAACCTGAAGTGATAAACCATCTCACTAAAGGTTAATGTGCAAAGCTTGGGCAAAACCCACTTAGAGACTGATCAAGGTCTAAGGAGGGTCCAGAAGCTTATGAAGAGCTAGAACAAGGTTCAGGAAGGGTTTACTATGAAGGAAGAAGGCTTGGGTGCAATTTGGGAGCAAATGGTCGATGTGCAAAAATAGGGCAGTCCGTACCGTACGGCCGTACGGACTGTACGGACCGTACGGACGGGCCGACCCGGGAAACTTAATATTCGACCATTTGAAGACATTTTAGGTTTGTGCAAAAACCGGGTCAAGTTGTACGGACCAAACCCTAAATCCGTACAACCCTAAGTCTTACCTTGCATCCCAAGTCACAGAGAAGCTTCAATGGTGAAAAAAGAGTCTCGGATGGTTTGGAGAAGAAGATGGGATCAGAATGGCATCTTGGGAAGGATCTGCGAGATGCTGCTTGCTGAGGATAAGGTTTATGCCTTTACAGGCTGGAAAGGAAGGGGAGCTTGGACTATGAACCTGGACTGTTCACTGGACAGATTCATCAAGCTTGTTAGGCGATTCTCAGCCAAGTTCTCTCTTGACCGGCCAGGCTGTCTCCAAGCATGTGAAGCCTCTGGTCCATTCGTTTCAAATCCTTCCCTTGACTCCACATGCTTGCTCTGATATTTTGTAAACCCTATTGTTGCTCTCTTTACCTATTTATACCCTTTGTATGTCGATGGTTAATAACAAGCAGAGAAGTTCTCTCCTTCATACTCTCGTAGTCTCGTTTACTCTCTATTCTCTCAAGTCTCTGGTTACTTAGTCTCTCAATCTCTTTCTCTCATTAGTCTCTCAATCTCTCATACTCTCTCTCACGAATCACTCTCACTCTTCCATTAGTCTCTCGTTCTTCCTCATCAAGTCTCATCCGCATCACCTTCATACTTGTTCTTCATCACTCAAGCACTTGCTCTCTGAAAACTTTCATGGTATCAGAGCCAGGTTGCTCAGTCTCCTGGTGAAGCTTTCGCATCAGTCACAAGCTCTAAAGATCACTCCTTTCAGATCCAGTCCATCCGGATCTAAAGTCCACACCTTTGAAGACAAAGAAGACAGTCTAGCTCATATCCGACCTCAAGATGGAGTCTTCCAGAGCCATTGTCATTCCAGTCATCCTCAAAGGTCCCAACTACCTTCTCTGGTCACGCCTGGTGAAGACAGCCCTTGGTGGAAAGGGGTTATGGAGCCATTGCATCTCAGGTGCTCCAAACTCCTCCAAAGCTGTCGCCTATCAAGAGAGTTCATCCAGTGGTGATACTGGTTCTCCTATTGTCTCGGAAGAGAAGTGGCAACAAGATGACTACACAGTCTTGACCTTTCTCCAAAGCTCCCTAGAAAGATCTATCCTTGAAGCCTACTCATACTGTGAGAGTGCTAAAGAGCTTTGGGAAACCTTAAACAAGATCTATGGTAACATCTCTAACCTCAGCCGAGTCTTTGAAATCAAGAGAGCCATCAACAACCTCTCCCAAGAGAATGAGGAGTTCACGGTTCATCTAGGAAAGTTCAGAGCCCTTTGGTCTGAACTTGAGATGCTGAGACCTCAATCTCTTGACCCAGAAGTGTTGAATGAAAGAAGGGAGCAAGACAAGGTGTTTGGTCTGCTCTTGGCCCTCAGTCCTACCTTCAATGACCTTATCAAACATATCCTAAGGTCTGAGAAGCTTCCCACGCTTGAAGAGGTGTGTTCCCAAGTCCAAAAGGAGGAAGGTTCACACGGGTTGTTTGAAGCAAAGGAGAGTCCTCTCCTTGCATCACAAGCTGAAGCAGTTCCTCAGTCCCACAAGGCGGCCTACAAGAGGGAGGACAGAAGGGGTCTCAAGTGCGAGCATTGCAAGAGGGATGGACACACCAAGGAGAGGTGTTGGGTGCTTAACCCACATCTCAAACCTGCCAAGTTCAGATGAGCCGTGTCCATGGAGGTTCAAGGAATCAGCTCAGATTCCTTGGGTTGTAAGCAAACCTCCTAAACCCTTAATAAGAGCTTGTGTCTTTGTTTAGTTGTGCATTGAGTGGTGTTTGTGTCCCAGGATCTTCTGGCTTTTTCAGTGCATTGTAGTATGTTCCTGGTCGCTTTTGTCATAGCTTATCCATCATGGTTATCTTGAAGCATTTAGAAGTTGTCTAAGCTCTTGTTTCATGGTTTTGATAATCTGTTTTGCATAAGCATTTCTCATTCTGTCTAAGGTCAATCCGGTTGCACACTGGTTCTAATGCCTTTGTTTAATCCATCAGTGTTTGCTTGCATCATTTAGAAGCTGTCTAGGTTGCTTGCATCATTGGTTTTGATTAGAACTGGTGTGCATAGTCTCTTATAGCTCTCGGATTGAACCTATTGCATTCATATAGTATTGTTTAAGTTGTTGCATCTATTGCTGCATGAAATTAAAGCCTAAAGTGTCAGTGTATTGTTGAAAGCATACATTGCACTTTAGAGATTGAAATGTGCTTGATCTTGTTCTTGTGATTAGCTTGTTTCAAGATCATAGCTTGTTGAGGCATTGGTGATCAAACCGGATGTGTGATCTTGGTTTGGTCCCAATGGGATGATCTAATCTTGCATTGAGTTGTGGTGCTGTTAGGTATACAAGAAGTACAGTGACAAACTAAACCAAGGGGACATGATACTGATCTGATGCCATTGCATATCATCACTGGACGAGTCAGTCCACAAACTACAGGAAGTGTAGTGTGATTGAATATGCAATGAGAGGATGATGCCATTGTATGATACCACATGGACGTGTCTGTCCCAAAGCCTACAAGAAGTGTAGAGTGGGTGATCATACAATGAGAGACTACCTTGTGAGGGCTCTTAAGGTGATTCAAACACCATCTATTCCTGGTATAAGGAAGAGAGCCAAAACTCACAAGGGTTAGGACATCAGGTCTTGTAAAGACTGATGGTTCCTTAAGACCATGGAACTGTATACACTAATCTCACAAGCTTAGCTCCTCCCATAGTCTCGGAGTTAAGCTTGAGGGGGAGTCTAAATGTACATGATCCATGGTCCAGTATCAAGCCGTGCAAGGACTTCAACAAAGGATCACCAAACCGGGTCTAGGCAGTGGCGTGCCTATGCAAAGAGGCTGTTCAGAGCAGCCTTGGTTGTGTGCCTATGAAAGCTCAGTTCAATGCGGCCTCTGTGGTGAGGTGATTGAAAACTGAAGCTGAAAGCTCCACACACCACCCATCAAGTTGGTGTTGCCATGAAGAGGTTGCAACCGGCCAAGTGTGAGGGATTCAAGTGACAAAGCAGTCACTCCTCATCCAAACAAAAAGGGAAGTAACTTGAACTCAATCTATTACAAGTCATTCATCATCTCTATGGTTCTTAAAATGCTTGAATAGATTGGTTCTGATTGTTAAAATGGAATAAGTTCTAGAACTTGAGCCTTAGTTGAAACCATCATTGATATCTTGCTTCATTTAGTAGATTGTCTAAGTTGCTAGAATATCTGGTTTTGTTTAGACTTTGAGCCTTGTCTAACCTTGATAAGTACTGATGCACCTTTGGGATAATGTATCAGGTACCATTACCAGTGCTTGAACCTCACAGAAGATGATCATGGTCGTTTCCTAGCTTCTCTAAGGTGGCCTTGAAGTCAGTTGAGAGGGGGAGACCCAAACCGGGTCTATGAAGAGGTCAAGCCGAGTTCTATGAGTGTGCAAGCCTTGTGTTGTTGGCTGCACGAGTTTAGGCCACGATCCAGAGTCCTTTGTGTCCAACCACACTGGTTCTAAGGCACAAAGGCTCAATGGCCAATCCCTAGGCCTTGAAAGAACTTACTCTTTCCTTGCCAAGGTTTTATCCCTAAGGAGGGTTTTCTTTGGTAAGGTTTTAACGAGGAGGGACTTCAGGGTTCCAAGCTTGACTCAGGATCTATAGAGTCAAGCTTGAGGGGGAGTGTTAACCTGAAGTGATAAACCATCTCACTAAAGGTTAATGTGCAAAGCTTGGGCAAAACCCACTTAGAGACTGATCAAGGTCTAAGGAGGGTCCAGAAGCTTATGAAGAGCTAGAACAAGGTTCAGGAAGGGTTTACTATGAAGGAAGAAGGCTTGGGTGCAATTTGGGAGCAAATGGTCGATGTGCAAAAATAGGGCAGTCCGTACCGTACGGCCGTACGGACTGTACGGACCGTACGGACGGGCCGACCCGAGAAACTTAATATTCGACCATTTGAAGACATTTTAGGTTTGTGCAAAAACCGGGTCAAGTTGTACGGACCAAACCCTAAATCCGTACAACCCTAAGTCTTACCTTGCATCCCAAGTCACAGAGAAGCTTCAATGGTGAAGAAAGAGTCTCGGATGGTTTGGAGAAGAAGATGGGATCAGAATGGCATCTTGGGAAGGATCTGCGAGATGCTGCTTGCTGAGGATAAGGTTTATGCCTTTACAGGCTGGAAAGGAAGGGGAGCTTGGACTATGAACCTGGACTGTTCACTGGACAGATTCATCAAGCTTGTTAGGCGATTCTCAGCCAAGTTCTCTCTTGACCGGCCAGGCTGTCTCCAAGCATGTGAAGCCTCTGGTCCATTCGTTTCAAATCCTTCCCTTGACTCCACATGCTTGCTCTGATATTTTGTAAACCCTATTGTTGCTCTCTTTACCTATTTATACCCTTTGTATGTCGATGGTTAATAACAAGCAGAGAAGTTCTCTCCTTCATACTCTCTTAGTCTCGTTTACTCTCTATTCTCTCAAGTCTCTGGTTACTTAGTCTCTCAATCTCTTTCTCTCATTAGTCTCTCAATCTCTCATACTCTCTCTCACGAATCACTCTCACTCTTCCATTAGTCTCTCGTTCTTCCTCATCAAGTCTCATCCGCATCACATTCATACTTGTTCTTCATCACTCAAGCACTTGCTCTCTGAAAACTTTCAGGAATGGGGGTATCTTGATCTTCAAACCAGCAAGTTCATCTCTCTGGTTTGTCCTTCCTTGTTGTCCACGCCTATGTCTTCTTTGGCTTTGTCTTGAGGAAGAACTGATGTGCTCATAGTGGTTGTCAGTCTCCTCAGAACCAGCATGCTCTTGTCGAGTTGCATGAGGTCTCCCTTCTCTCCTAGTCTCTCGGTTGGTTCCTTGACCAGTAGCTCTTCTCACTTCTTCTCTGAACTCTCTCCGGATCTCATTGAGGTTGGTCCTCGTCATCTCGGTCATGGTTGCTATCATGGACTGATTCAGTTGAGCAGTCATGGCTTCCATGAGCAGCTTGTTCTTCTGGACTAGCTCAGCTTCCTCTTCAGACTCGGTCCCCATGGCTGCCTTCACAAAGGAAACAAGATAACCAGTAAAAGGATTCTAGGTAAACAAGAGAAGTAAAAAGGAAAAAGATCAACACAAAAAGTTAAGCTTGCTCGGCAAGATAAGAGAAAAAGGATAGCGACTAGGGTTAAATTTGTTAACTTGAAGAGATGAAATGGATACAACAAGCTTTGAGAGTGTAGATGGTCTTTGGTGCAAGAATAGGGCAAGACCTCCGGAGAAGTGTTTGAGACTTTAGGAGGGTCCAGAAGCTTATACAAAGCAAAGAGAGAGTCTAAGATGGGTTCACAAGACATGGAAGAAGGTTGTGGAGGAGTTAGGCTACAAATGGGCGAGTGTGCAAAATTAGGGTTGAGTAGTACGGACGGTACGGACTGTACGGATGGTACGGCCGTACCGTACGGACCATCTCGCCCAATCTCATCTTAACTCGTCCATCTAAGCCTATTTGGTGTTGGTGAATTATTAGGGCACAAAGTGTACGGACAGGAGGTCCGTACATTCCCCTTCCATGGTTACTTCAGCCACAAGGCACTAAGAGAAGCTCATGGGCGAAAAAGAATAACCAAATGGGCCATGAGGTATTTGTGCTTTGTGTGGGCTCGGAGGTGTAAGGTTTGGTAACCGTTGGAGACCCTGGTGGATAAGGAATATGCTATGGCATCTTTGTGGTCCAAGAGACAGGCTGGAAAGGAGAAAAGTGCTTTACTTTCCAGCCTTATCCACCCGCTTTTAATCCTGGCCATGCAATTCAAACCAAGCCATTCTCCTCCACATATATCAGTCAAGCCTTCTTCCTTTACAGCTTGCACCAGCTCCTCAGCGACCAGTCTACTCCCATCTCAGCCGTCCATCCTCTTAAGTTAATAGGAACCATTAGATTTAGGTTTCTGATTTACAACTCTTGTAAGCCTATATAAAGGCTGTGCTTGTCGATTGTAAACTCTAAGGGAGTAAGGGGGAAAACCCCTCTCCACTTCCAGAAATAAAAGCTTGTAGTTCTTGGATCGAATCCTTCTTAAGTCTCTCTCTTTCTTAGTCTCTTTAATCTCTCTAAGTCTCTCATACTCTCTGATTCTGATTGAAGTAAACACAAGTAAACCAGAACCCTTTGTCTTCATCATCTCGTGTTCATCATTGCCTTAAAGTGATGTGATCATGGAAAGCACCAAGGATGATGTGATCATGGACCGGATCACTAAGGAGAACAAGGAGAGTCTAGATGAGCCACATGAAGCCACAATGCACCAGCAGCCTGGTGATGATGCTCTAGCCATTCCAGAAGGCCCCATGACTCGTTCCAGAGTCAAGAAACTTAAGGAGAATGTTGTTGGATTACTCACTTCACATCCACAACAAGAAGAAAGTCTTGGACAAGGTTTGATCCGAGATGTCTTGATCACAATTCAAGCCATCTCTACATCAAGCTGAGTTAGTGTCTAGGCAAGACATTTGGTGCGTGCTCTTTTCCTTGCTTTTGGTTTTGTCCCACGAGGTTTTCCGGAGGAAGGTTTTTAACGAGGCCACAACTTGTCTTACACATCACTTAGGCTCTATCTCGGCCCAAGACTAGCAGAAGTTTACATTTTTAAGCTTATGTTACTTTTTAAACTATAGTTTTCCTTTTTACTATTTTCGAAACCCTAGAGAGCCTGTTCTCTGGTTTCTTTTATTTAAAGGGTTCTCCTAACCCTATTGTACTCAAGCAATCAATAAACCACGAGTTTCTTTTCTCTCTTGACGGCTCTCTCTCTAGAAAGTGTGTCGAGTTCTGGTGTGTAATATCCAGAGACCTAAGGGTGTCTAAATTGGTGTGTCATATCCGATTTGTTCATCTAGGAGTATCAAGAGATCTTCCATCCCTCTTGTGTCACCATTCAATCCACAACCTTGAAGAACTTGAGTCTCTGATTCGTTCTTGCAAGGATCTATCCATCCCTATCAACCAAAGAGCATCCTAGGGGCGCATCAAGTGGTATCAGAGCAACTTTGGTTGGGAAGTGCTCGTTTTCTCTCTTATTGTTTTTGTTTCATCCGTGTTTCATCTCTATCATCTTGAATAAGCAGTAGATCTAATCTGTTTAGGGCTGCTCGAAATTCAGAGAGATTAGACAAGGTTTAAGAGATTTTCCTTTTTGCTTGCGGAAACCCTAGTTGTTAAACCCTAGCCGCATAAGGTCTTGTCTCTTTAGATCACTTTGTTTCTTCTGCAAATCAACTTAATTACCTTGAACACGAGTAGATTAAGGTTGTTTAGGCTGCTAGAAAACCTTAGAGAAGTTTAGACAAAGTTTAAAGAATTTCCTTTTTGCTTGAAATCAGAAAC
Organism: Moricandia arvensis; assembly: GCA_905132765.1. NCBI lineage: Eukaryota > Viridiplantae > Streptophyta > Magnoliopsida > Brassicales > Brassicaceae > Moricandia > Moricandia arvensis. The sequence goes on from CAJHQP010010488.1 coordinate 11,102, forward strand.
CCTAGTTCCTTTTTACCTAGCCGAATTATCCTTTTTGCTTTTGTCTTGCAAAACAAGCTTGATTTCGTGTTCTCCTTTTTCCTTTTTGCTTGTCTTGTTACCTAGAAACCTTTTACTGGTTATTTTCGTTTTCCTTTGTGCAGGAAGCAATAGGGACCGAGTCTGGGGAGGAAGCAACGTTGGTAACATGGCAGGAGATCAGAAAGGAGTCCTTACTAAGGATGAAAGGCTGTTACTTAAAGCTATGAATGCTCAGCTGCAGCAGATGATGAAAACCAGCCATGATAAACTCTGTCAGGAGTTTAGACAGTATCTCCAACAAGCTAATGGTCATGGAGAGCCACACTTCAAGCAACCAGCCAACACATGGAGCAGACCACACCAATCTTCTCTCACTCCTAAATCAATTGATCTTTGTTCTGATTATCAACCACTTACTGATATTCGACTCTATGCTTTTTCAGGAAAAGGTGACTATCTAGGATGGGAAAGAACCATGGACAAGTGGCTGCATTACAACAGAATATTGAAGAAGGAAAGATTAGCTTTTGCAATTTCTCAACTCAAAGGAAACGCTTATAAGTGGTGGTTGCAAGAAAAAGATGATCGCAGGTTCTACAAGGAACCAACTATCACCACGTGGGAGGGTCTGAAGATGTTACTAAGGGAAAAGTATGCATCCAAAGGCAACACTTCCCTAAAGTCTCCAATGAAGGAAGTCACATCTAGCAAGGCCGTAACCTGTTACAGCAAAGATAAAACAGAAAAACATTCCTGGTTCAGTGAGGAAGATAAAAAGAAGTTATTACAAGTAATGATGGATGTGGAGAAGCAATTCAAGAGGACCAACCCTGGACGTTCATCACAGAAACAAGAACCAGACTCAGCTGCACAATCAGATTTAACTGCACTAACTCAAGAAGCTCAAACAGAAACATCTTTGGTAAAAAGAAAGTTTGGGACAGAACAAGAGTGTTCTCCTTTCTTACCTCAGCCTGAATTCAATTTCAGTACTTCTTGTGATGAACTAACTTTTATTGAACCGGTGCAACCGAGTAGCCTTGTTTCAGTTTCACAGGTTGCAAAAGAAGAATCGGTAGATAGAGAACCAGAGCAATCAACACAAGGAGAAGAGTTGGAACATCAGAACAGCTTGCAGTCTAACCCAACTCCTAAACCCTTGTCTCATAACCAGCAAAAGCACTGTAAGGAAGCTAAAGTGGTTAGTTCTGTGCCTATAATGTGTGTTAAAGTGAGTGCTAAAGACATAAAACGTTTTGGTCTTGACAAAGTAAAAGATTTTTGTGTTTCAAATTCTGTTTTTGATAACATGCTTAAATATTTTAAAGAACTGGAACCAGAAAACCTCTTTGATCAAAAATATTTTCAAAATAATAATAACAACATTTCTGGTCATGTTTTGAGTCTTGATCAGTTTCTGAAACATAGCAAGAGCTTTGATCACTTTGAAAACGTTTTAGAGCTTGAGTTGAAACAAACTGATTTCTGTTTTAGAGAACCTTGTGATTTGTTTGCTAGAACTGAAGAGAAAACTTTTGTTGTGAATTTTCCTAGGCATGATTTGATCACTTATGATTGTTTTGCATCCACATATGTCTTGAAAGAACCTAGGAAGTTGCATGAACCGAGATTGCATCATTCTGATGTTAAGTTTGAAATTTTGAAATCTGCAAATATCTCTGAGCTTGAGATTGATTGTTTGTGTGCTGAAGATGTTTATAAACGTGTGGGACTGTTAGTTGATGATATCTTAGTATATAACACGTTCTTTGATAAACTCATTGCACTTCTGAAACGTGAGATAAATGGTTCTAGATGTATTGTTTTGTGCCTTGTTAACATGCTGGTCTACAATACCTTCTTTGACATGATAACCCACTTGACTTGTCCAAAAGAAGCTGATAAAGGTACAGGTGAAAAGAGGAGCTACAATGATCAGAGTATCAGTGATGAGTCCTTGGCTAAGTTGGAGAAGCACCCAGCAAATCTTGAAAGCTGTCTAGCCGCCAGTCTTGACATAGGAGCAGTCCGAGGAACATATCTCAACAACCACAAGGAATTATTCAACAAACTCGAATTCTATGGAAACTTAACTCATCAGGGTCTCACGTCGAATTGGAATCATGTCCAAAACTTCTCAGGTGAAAGAGTTATGGGTTCTACAAGTCAGGTGATCGTATCTGTGCTTTGTTTGAATTTTGCTAAGTTTAGAACATCTCAAACCTATCTATGGCGACCAGGTGAGCATGCTAAGATAAGTGGTCAAGTTTTCAATGATTCTTTTATCACTCTTCACACAGATATAATACTCTTGTTTTTATCAAAAGAGTCAAGTATAGATTTCAGGAAAGCTTTGAAGAGTGTAAGGAGAAGCTACAAGCGTGAGGAAGATATGAGGTTCAAACCACCATATTTGGACCAGGATAAGAACCAAGGCGTCACTTGCTTCTTCATCATCAAAGAAGCACCTCCAGACGCAACATACAAGCCAAAACCGAGCAGAAAAGGATTTGGACTATTACTCTTACTCTATGACAAAATTTTATGTGCTAACTTATTGTGTGTCAAAGAGTATGATGCAGGTTTGAGTAATGAATCAGGAACTAAATGGATCAATGCCTTCTATATATCCGAACCAGTCAGCAACAATGCCTATCAAAGAGGCTTGCAAGGTAAGTGTAATCTGATTTCAAACTTTGATGTTACTGACTTGGTCCCCTCTATTGCAGGTAAAACAGATTTGAGGACAAATCTTTTTGAAGAGGGAGGGGATGATGTGATCATGGAAAGCACCAAGGATGATGTGATCATGGACCGGATCACTAAGGAGAACAAGGAGAGTCTAGATGAGCCACATGAAGCCACAATGCACCAGCAGCCTGGTGATGATGCTCTAGCCATTCCAGAAGGCCCCATGACTCGTTCCAGAGTCAAGAAACTTAAGGAGAATGTTGTTAGATTACTCACTTCACATCCACAACAAGAAGAAAGTCTTGGACAAGGTTTGATCCGAGATGTCTTGATCACAATTCAAGCCATCTCTACATCAAGCTGAGTTAGTGTCTAGGCAAGACATTTGGTGCGTGCTCTTTTCCTTGCTTTTGGTTTTGTCCCACGAGGTTTTCCGGAGGAAGGTTTTTAACGAGGCCACAACTTGTCTTACACATCACTTAGGCTCTATCTCGGCCCAAGACTAGCAGAAGTTTACATTTTTAAGCTTATGTTACTTTTTAAACTATAGTTTTCCTTTTTACTATTTTCGAAACCCTAGAGAGCCTGTTCTCTGGTTTCTTTTATTTAAAGGGTTCTCCTAACCCTATTGTACTCAAGCAATCAATAAACCACGAGTTTCTTTTCTCTCTTGACGGCTCTCTCTCTAGAAAGTGTGTCGAGTTCTGGTGTGTAATATCCAGAGACCTAAGGGTGTCTAAATTGGTGTGTCATATCCGATTTGTTCATCTAGGAGTATCAAGAGATCTTCCATCCCTCTTGTGTCACCATTCAATCCACAACCTTGAAGAACTTGAGTCTCTGATTCGTTCTTGCAAGGATCTATCCATCCCTATCAACCAAAGAGCATCCTAGGGGCGCATCATAAAGGCTTGTTCATCACACACAAACCCAGATCCACATACTCTGGTGAAAATCCAACATGGTATCAGAGCCAGGTTCATCAGAACTTGGTGTTTAGCTTCCGCAAAGATCAAGGCTTTCTCTCCTGCCATTAAAACCCAGAAAGGAGCTTCCTTTCCAGCCGGTTCATCCTCTACAAGAAGGTGTTCTTCAGCAAACCCAGAAGCTGTTCTTGAAGTCCCATACTCTCTCATACCGTCCAGAAGAAAGGAGAGCCTCGGATCCAGGAGTTATGGAGTGGATTAGCTACCCTCTTCATCAAATCAAGTCCAAGGCGTGTTCTTATTCAAAGACCAGGAAGAAAGGTGAGAACTTTCACCTTGTTACTGGTGGAGGCGACCAAAGTATGAAGAAAGGTGGGGACTTTGGGCATGGAGAGTCCAAGGGAAGGTCCATGGAAGAAGGAGGTGTTGGGTCGCAACCAAGAGCTCTTGATCTTGCCATGAATCAAAGGTGTTCAAGGAACTAACACTAGTTCCTTGTTTGTAAGAACCTACTGTCCCTTGTTATAAAGCTTGATACTTTATGAACTGAATGTGTTGTGTGATGTGTTTGAGACCTGAGGATGTGTTTAAGATTGCTAGATATGATGTTTAGAATCTATCCCAGGATGTTTAGATGACTTGTTTTGAATGGTTGAGTGTTTAAAGTGCTTACTCCAGTTCTAAATGTTGCTTGACATGATATTAGATAGCATGTTCTGAATCTGATTGCATACATGAATAGAAACTGATTAAAGTGAAGCATTTGGGTCTGGTGTTTGGAAATGGCATTGATGCTTAGTCTCTGTTCTTATGAATGTCTTGCTAGGATGATAGATAGTTGTATCTAATCCGTTTTGCATTCATGAAGTAAATGGGTTAAGGCTGTTGCATACTCTTGTCATTGGGGCTGCCTTAAGGTTGAGACACCTAGACTGATGTCTAAGGGTCGTTTAAGGCAGGGATTGTTTGCCTAAGTGCTTTGTGATAGCATTTAGAGAGTGGTAAGCTTGCATTAGATGGATCTCAATGATAATGAGATGCTGTCTAAGTGCAAAGCTTGTGACATTGGTGATCAAACTTGATGATTAGTCAAGGTTTGATCCCAATGCAAAGGTGCCTTATCTTGTTTGGAGTTTGAGTGTTGTTTCAGGATGCACAACCAGTGTCACTTGTTCAGCATCAATCCGGAACAAGAGGAAGGCTTGGTCCATTGTGTGGAGCAATGGGAAGGTTCTTGGTGCAGTAGCCGGTTATAAGAAGCGCAGACCATGAAGGTTGTTGAGCTCCTGGTTCAAGGCACACAAGAAGAAGGAGGTCATCACTGAAGCTTGAGGAGGCCGGTGACCTGAAGGGTACTTGAAGCTGAAGACATGGAGGTGGACCAGTGGTTAAAGCGCAGCTGTTGGGGTGGTGTGCTCCTGGTTTGGATGCTCATTCAGGCTCACTTTCAAGCTTGAACCTAGACTCAATTCAAGCTTGAGGTGGGGACTTGAGTGAGCTACCTGATGATCTAAGTTCAAGACCTGGTTCCTCCTCACCATTGCACCAGGAATAGAAGATGGAGCCATCCGGGTTTAGACATTGGCGAGTCTAGACAAGAGAGTGGTCAGAGCACTCTTGGCTGTGTGAAGAAGAAGGTGACTCTACAATGCGGCTTCTGAAGTGAGGTGGTTGAAGAGTTAGCTGAGGTATCTTCCAGCATTCCATTCAAGATGGCGAGATCAGAAAGGAGTGGGCAGTGGTGTGTTGATCAAGATCATGAAGCTGTCCTTCCAAGCTTGACTTGTTCCACATGGTCAAGCTTGAGGGGGAGTATTGAGAAGCTTCAATGATCTGTGAAGATGGAGTCCTTGGTGGTTATTCAAGAAGAAGAAGCAACCAAGGCTGAGAAGGATGATGGTACTCAATGGAGTTTGTATCTTGGTAATCCGAGCACTTAACCCAACAAGAAGTTGGGTGAAAGGGGGAGAGACCAAGATCAGTATGAGATGAGCTAAATGAGCTCAATAAGAGTTAGTGGTGTGCAATGAGAGTCGGTCCAGACTTGCACCACAGTTAGGCCATGATCCAGAGTTCTTTGTGTTCACCACACTGGTTGAGACACAAAGAACTCACTGGCCAATCCCTAGGCCTTGAAGGAGCTTACTCTTTTCCTTATGAGGGTTTTATCCCTAAGGAGGGTTTTCTCTCATAAGGTTTTTAATGAGGAGTGACTTCAAGGTTCCAAGCTTGACTTAGGATCACTAGAGTCAAGCTTGAGGGGGAGTGTTAACTTGAAGAGATGAAATGGATACAACAAGCTTTGAGAGTGTAGATGGTCTTTGGTGCAAGAATAGGGCAAGACCTCCGGAGAAGTGTTTGAGACTTTAGGAGGGTCCAGAAGCTTATACAAAGCAAAGAGAGAGTCTAAGATGGGTTCACAAGACATGGAAGAAGGTTGTGGAGGAGTTAGGCTACAAATGGGCGAGTGTGCAAAATTAGGGTTGAGTAGTACGGACGGTACGGACTGTACGGATGGTACGGCCGTACCGTACGGACCATCTCGCCCAATCTCATCTTAACTCGTCCATCTAAGCCTATTTGGTGTTGGTGAATTATTAGGGCACAAAGTGTACGGACAGGAGGTCCGTACATTCCCCTTCCATGGTTACTTCAGCCACAAGGCACTAAGAGAAGCTCATGGGCGAAAAAGAATAACCAAATGGGCCATGAGGTATTTGTGCTTTGTGTGGGCTCGGAGGTGTAAGGTTTGGTAACCGTTGGAGACCCTGGTGGATAAGGAATATGCTATGGCATCTTTGTGGTCCAAGAGACAGGCTGGAAAGGAGAAAAGTGCTTTACTTTCCAGCCTTATCCACCCGCTTTTAATCCTGGCCATGCAATTCAAACCAAGCCATTCTCCTCCACATATATCAGTCAAGCCTTCTTCCTTTACAGCTTGCACCAGCTCCTCAGCGACCAGTCTACTCCCATCTCAGCCGTCCATCCTCTTAAGTTAATAGGAACCATTAGATTTAGGTTTCTGATTTACAACTCTTGTAAGCCTATATAAAGGCTGTGCTTGTCGATTGTAAACTCTAAGGGAGTAAGGGGGAAAACCCCTCTCCACTTCCAGAAATAAAAGCTTGTAGTTCTTGGATCGAATCCTTCTTAAGTCTCTCTCTTTCTTAGTCTCTTTAATCTCTCTAAGTCTCTCATACTCTCTGATTCTGATTCAAGTTCATACAAGTAAACCAGAACCCTTTCTCTTCATCATCTCGTGTTCATCATTGCCTTAAAGGCTTGTTCATCACACACAAACCCAGATCCACATACTCTGGTGAAAATCCAACAAAATTGATTAGGGTTTCCGCCTACCAAGCAAAAAGGAAGATCTTTTAAACTTGTCTAAAACTCTCTAAGATTTTCGAGCAGCCTAAACAACCTAATTCTTCTTTTTGTTCAAGTTAAGAAAGGTTTATTGCGGATGAAACATAAAGTTAAGAGAGAAAGAATACTTCCCAAACCAAAGTCGCTCTGATACGACTTGATGCGTCCCTAGGATGCTCTTTGGTTGATTGGGAGGATAGATCCTTGCAAGAACGAATCAGATACTCAAGTTCTTCAAGGTTTGTGGGATGAATGGTGACACAAGAGGGATGAGAAGACTCTTGATACTCCTAGATGAATAGCTTGGATATGACACACCAAGTAAACACCCTTA
>CAJHQP010010489.1:0-18440 GCA_905132765.1 Moricandia arvensis
CGGGAGCATCATCACTGTCGTGGCTTCTCCAAGTCTTACAGGAGCACTGGCCACATGACCAGAGACGATGGACTTTGTTAAACGGTGGCAACGAGCAATGCTGGAATTATCAGAGTGGAGGGTTTGACGATGTTGATGATTTCGACGATTATAGTAAGTTCTATAAACAACAATTTAGAATGAGGCTATTAGTCCAAGATCATAGAAAATTGTGTTATATCCCATAAAGAGCTAAACGAACTCTGGAGTGTATAAGTTGTGAAATATTATGATGGTTGAATATTTGCGAGACTCTATTGTGTGAGAGATTTCTCACCAGTATATACACAGTAAATGAAGGTCATTTAGGAAAGCTAAGGATGGAGATAATTCGAGAGAGTTTGTATCAGTTAACCGTCTAAAGAATGACTAGTAAGATGCTTTTATGAGGTGTAAGTTGGTTGTAGATCTTTCCTTGCAATGCATGTGGCCAACATATACTGAATAGTATTTTCAACAAAATTCTTGTAAGATGTGATTGGTAATCTTGGATAATAGTGAGTCTTTTGGATTGTAAGAGTTTACATAAGAGTGTGTATAGTTGGTTGACACGAAATGTTGACGATTGTCTTACTAAGAGTGTATGTGGGGCAGTAACTCGGACATGCAGAGCAATTTGAAAAAGACCCTCGTAGAGAAAAGGTTAAAATAGAAAAAATTTTGAGTAGCCGAGAGGTATAAAAATAGACTGTATGCAACATCCATACTAAAACGTTCAGTGGGTACTGGTACACCCATTTTCTCTTCAACTTTAACCAATGACGTGGCAAAAGATGATTATTAGTGGTTGATCGAAAATAGTGAACTAGTAAGATATAGGTTAGATGGTCTGAGTGTAAGAATAGCAACGCTACTTCACATCCTTCAAGAGTATTACTTTTTGAATCCTTTATAAATATAGTATAACGTTGATTTCCTCTAAAAATAGCAAATCATTTTGATTTAATTTATGATTCCCGACATAAATTTCATAAAGTTTTAAGTTATGAATTCTTCAAAACAGCAAAAAAAAAAATAGAGTGAAGATAAAGCCACTTAATTTTAATATTTTTTTGAGTATATGTGTAATCTGAGATATGAGTTTTATTCAAACGTAAATATCTCCGATTAAATAGTGGAGAGAGCCTTCCTCACAAATAATCATGGAGATCTCATTAATGAATCCTATAAAAAGTTAGAAAGTTAATTAAATACGCTGAGACTAGAACGGCGGAAATAAGCATATTTATGTTATTGTTCCGTGTACGTCAAAAAGACATTCTGTCGTTAATTAACGAAACAGCACCTTATGATAACACATAATAAGGTTAACAACTGTAAATTTAAGAACATTAATAAATCACTGTTCCAACAAGATTGAAGATCTATAACCATCCAACAGCGATCAATCTCGACCTATTAACAACAACCTTATCAGAGATGTTATCACAACCTCAGACCATCTACTAGATTCGGACTTTTACTAAACAGACTAGATGTATCGAGGAATCTCCTTTTTTTTTAAGAGAAAATTCATCTGACACATTGGTGGAACAGATTCTCAATTATGGCTCGCCTTCGAATCTGGAAAACCCGTTAATCTCGTGGCCGGTTAATCCCAAGTAAGTTTCCTCCCTCTTGACTTCGTCGCAACTGAAATATCAAAAGTAACACCAGAGATCTCTCTCACTTCGCGTAGTGTCAGAACTCTAAGCTAACCCGACACGTCTCGATCTCGGTAATACTCACACAATCCCTAAACTACGACTGCTATCAGGGAAGCTTTTGTCTCACTCTGCCTTTACCACTATCTCTTTGGCTTCTTCCCTCAAATCTTCATCACTTTCCTCGGTTCGGCTATTGACGTCAATATGGGTTAAATCATGCTTCAATGGCGATCTATTATTTACCTCAATTTTAATCAAGTGTAGGAACAATCACTGAGCCACCCTATTATCTTCCTCGAGATTTCGCTTTACCATACATCGGCTGGTGTAAAGATTCTAAAACAGAAGTTACATCTCGATTGGAGAAATCCTTAAAGATTTTGGGAAATCCGTAGAATTCTTCATTATCCGCAGTTTTTTATTGTTTCTTTTAGTTTTGAAGTAATTTGTCATGTTTGTTTTTGTCTCAGATATAAGATAGTGCAGAATTTTGTGGAATTGTCTGTTGAAGAATTTGTAAAAGAGTATGGTCCAAAATGTGTACTACTCAGTTAGTCTACAGGTGAATACATACTTTTTATACAGTACTTTGTGATTGTGATTTGTTTCTTTTTGGCTGTGAGTGAGTTTGAGTTGGGTTGTGTGTTTAGGAGCTTTGATGGTGTTGACGTTGAAGGTGATATCGTGTTCGATAAAACTACAACGATGGGATGTTGAAGGAAGAAAGTCTCCGTGAGGCTCAGAGGAAGAACCGTTTGGTTCGGATGCCTTCTCTCATTGAGTACTTTGGTTACTGCCTTTGCTGCGGAAGCCACTTCGCTGGCCCTGTCTTCGAAATGAAAGACTATCTCGAATGGACCGAAGAGAAAGGAGTAAGCTTTTGATTCTTGATTCTTGATTTATCGGTTCTTGATTCTTGATTTATGGATTCTTGATTTATGGGTTCTTATTCATGATTTATTGGTTCTTGATTTTTTTTTTTCATTCTTGATTTATGGATTCTTGATTTTTTTGATTGATGATTCTTGATTCTTTATTTATCGATTCTTGATTCTTGATTTATCATTCTTGATTCATGTATTCTTGATTTGTGGATTGTACTTTGATTGTTGATTTATCGGGTTCTTGATTCTTGATTTATTGGTTCTTTATTTATCCGTTCTTGATTCTTGATTTTCATTCTTAATTTATGGATTCTTGATTTATGGGTTCTTGATTCTTGATTTTATCGGTTCTTGATTCTTGATTTATCATTCTTGATTTATGGGTTCTTGCTTGTGGATCCTTAATTCTTTATTTATCATTCTTGACTCTTGATTTATCGTTCTTGATTCTTGATTTGGGATTCTTGTTTGTTTGTTTGTTATGTCGGTTTCAGATTTGGGCTGTGTCTGGAAAAGGGAAGCGACCGTCGCCTTATGGAGCAACCGTTCGAGCAATATTACAAGCTGGGATCTGTATGGCTCTGTATCTCTACTTAGTCCCTCAGTTTCGCTAACCCGGTTCACTGAGCCAGTGTACCATGAATGGGGTTCTGGAGAAGATTCGGTTACCAGTACATGGCCGGTTTCACAGCTCGTTGGAAGTACTACTTCATATGGTCGATCTCAGAGGCTTCCATCATCATCTCCGGTTTTGGGTTTTCAGTGGTTGGACCGACGAAAACACTCAAACAAAAGCGAAAATGGGACCGTGCAAAGAATGTTGATATCTTAGGTGTTGAGCTCGCCAAGAGTGCTGTTCAGATTCCTCTTGTGTGGAACATACAAGTCAGCACTTGGCTTCGTCACTGTGAGTAGTTGAGGAGTAGATTCTTGAGATTGCCATTATCTTTATACGCATTTTTAACCATGTTTCTTGTGTTTGAAATGCAGATGTGTATGAGAGAATTGTGAAGCCTGGGAAGAAAGCTGGTTTCTTCCAGTTGCTAGCTACTCAAACCGTCAGTGCCGTGTGGCATGTGAGTGCTCCTTCTTCCATAATGATCCAGTCTTTTTGTTGGTTAAGTATCAAAACTCTATACTTGTTGCTCTTTGCAGGGACTGTATCCTGGATACATTATATTCTTTGTTCAATCAGCATTGATGATCGATGGTTCTAAAGGTAACCATGCTTCTCACCTTTCATCATCTTTCATTCACGTTTTGTCATCTTTATCTTAAAACATGTTTTCTTTTCCATCGTGCAGCTATTTACCGTTGGCAACAAGCAATGCCTCCGAAGATGCAATGCTGAGAAGTGTTATGGTTTTCATCAACTTCCTTTACACAGTTTTGGTTCTCAATTACTCATCCGTTGGTTTCATGGTATAAACCTCTTCCTTCTATATTGTTTACGGTTCTATTTTATCTCAAAATCACTCATTTGTTGTGTTGTGGTGATGTTCAGGTATTGAGCTTGCACGAAACACTCGTGGCCTACAAGAGTGTATATTTCATAGGAACAGTAGTACCTATTGTCGTGATTCTACTCAGCTACTTAGTTCCTGTGAAGCCTGTGAGACCAAAGACCAGGAAAGAAGAATGAAGCTGTTTATGGCTAATAGCCAAATCACTCTGTTTTTTTTTTGTTGGACAGTTTATGTCTAAACAAAATTAGATTTTGAGTTTATTCTTCTTTGATTTTGGCCAAAATCTCATATATTTCACCTAAACTTTAAAGAAGAGCCCTGTTTTCGATTTTTTTTTTCTTAATTTAACCAAATTGTGCTTAACGAGAACGTAAGATTATTTTAAAACTAGATGAGGATCTTTGTGATACATGGATAAGAAAACAAAACATTTAGATTTTAAATTAATCATCTGCATAATCATAATAGATGCAATTAAAATATTAATTTAATAAAATTTTGTAATTGAAAGAATTATGCGTTTAGATTTAAATTGAAAATCTGCATAATCATAATAGATGCAATTATAATTTCTATTAAATAAAATTTTGTAAATATGAAGAGTTATACGTTTAGATTTTAAATTAATAATGAAAAATTACCAAATACCACTTTTCTTGTACCATTTTTCAAAAAATACCTTAATCACTTTTATCCTTATTTTTCAAGAGGAAAAAACACACTTATAACCCTTGGATTAATTAATTTAAGACTTAGGGTTTAGAGTTAAGGGGTGGTGAAGGGTGAGGGTAGAGTTTAGGAATTAAAATTTAGGATTCTAATTAATTTAAAAAAATTTGCCTCTAAAAAAGTGATATTTTTGGAAAATGTCCATTTAATGAAGTAAAAATGAAAAGTGGTACAAGAAAAGTGGTATTTTTGAAAATTTCCCATTAATAATTGCATAATCATAATAGATGCAATTATAATTTTTATTAAATAAAAATTTGTAAATAGAAAGAGTTATGCGTTTAGATTTTAAATTAATAATCTGCATAATCATAATAGATGCAATTAAATTTTTATTAAATAAATTTTGTAAATAGAAAGAATTATATGTTTTAAAAAAGACGGATCAAAATCATAACTATTAAAACAAAAGCATAAGAAACCTAACTTTCATCTACCATGTGATATTACCAAATATAAATCTTTATATTAACTATGCACCATAATATGTTATTTAGCAATTTAATTATTTAACTAAATATTTTTCAAATAAAATAACTAAAAGATATTATTATACATTTTCTGAAATTGTAGTCTAATAAAATTAAATTATATCTTAAAATTTGAAATATACAGTTTTCTAACAATTAATAAAATATATAAATAACTAAATAATTTGTAGTTGAAAAAATAAACAAATAATGTAATAATTATTATAATAATTTATAATTATTATACCTTAATATTAATTTAGTTTAGAATTATAGTCAATATTAAAATATTTAATATAATAATTTAATATTGAGAAATTATCAAAACTACCACTTTCTTGTACCACTTTTCATGTTTACTTTAATCACTTTTATCCTTATTTTTTAGGGAAATTGTCAAAAATACCACTTTCTTTGTACGATTTTTCAAAAATACCTTAATCACTTTTACCCTTGTTTTTAAGAAGAAAAAACAAACTTATAACCTTTGGGTTAATTAATCTAAGACTTAGGGTTTAGAGTTAAGTGATAGAGTAGGGTGGGAGTAGGGTTTAGGAATATAAAATTTAGGATTCTAATTAATTTTAAAAAAAATTGCCTCTAAAAATAGTATTTTTGAAAATGTCTCTTTAATGAAGGTAAAAATGAAAAGTGGTACAACAAAAGTAATAAACTTAAAATTCTCCTTTTTTAGGGAAATTGTCAAAAATATCATTTTCCTTATACCACTTTTTCAAAAATACCTTAATGACTTTTACCTTTGTTTTTTAAGAGTAAAAAACAAACTTATAACCCTTGGGTTAATTAATCAAAGACTTAGGGTTTAGAGTTAGGGTTATTTGCAAATTTGACTCAAAACTTAAAGTCAAACACAAAACTAACCTCTTTTTTTTGTCTTTCTTTTGTTTTATTCACCCCACATGTTCACATTATTTACGAAAAATGCCATTAAATTTTTTTTTGTTTTTTTTTTAAAATGATTTTTTTACTCTCTCAACCTGATCATCTTCAAGTATTTACAAGATTGTCATTGTCATCAATACTCAACCACCAATGAACAACCAATTTGAAACTCTTAATGCACCTAAAATTGATTGACATTATCTCTTTCTTAATTGTTATGAATTAAAAACAACATCTCTTTAACTTTGTCTCCATATTCATTCAAAAACTCAAGCTTTTGATTCTAATTTTTTTATGTTTTATAGAGCAATTCAAGCATACTATTCTTTGTGGGTTACTTTCGTTTGAGGTTATGGGTGGTTGGAGAAGACTATGTATGCTTAGGAAGTCATCTCACCAGTTAAAAGTATGAAATTGATTTTTTTTCAGATTTGTTTGCTTAGAAGACTTCTCCGTAAGTCTTCTAAGCAAACAGACGACTTACTTATAAGTCGTCCAGATTTGTTTGTTAAGAAAAAAATTCTAGACGACTTACAAGTAAGTCGTATAGGATAAACGGGTGAGTTTTGCATTTGACTGAATTATGTCAGATATTTGACTTTTCTTAGATAACGTACTAGTAAGTCAGCTCTGGGAAAATAAAAATTCAAATATTTTACTAAAGCTAGACGACTTACCCGTAAGTCTTCTCAGGTTACTTTTGCAATTGGAAAATAAAACTTAAATATTTAATTTTTCCCAGACGATTTACTTGTATGTCGTCCAGTCAGACGACCTACTTGAAAGTCGTCCAGTCAGACGACCTACTTGAAAGTCGTCCAGGATAAGCGAAGTTGTTCAGATTTTTTTCTGAGATTCTGGTCAAACATTGCTTATCTCGGACGACTTTCAAGTAAGTCTTCTACCTAGACGACTTTCAACTAAGTCGTCTGGGAAAAATTAAATATTTAAGTTTTATTTTCGAATTGCAAAATAAACTGAGACGACGTACATATAAGTCATCTAGCCTTAACATAATATTGAAATTTTTGATTTCCCAGAGACGGCTTACTGGTAGGTCGTCCAGGAAAGTCAAATATCTGACACAACTCGGTCAAATGCAAAATTAACCCGTTTATCCTGGACCGACTTATTTGTTAGTCGTCTAAATTTTTTTCCCTTAACAAACAAATCTGGACGCCGTACAAGTAAGTCGTCCCATTTTAAAGTAAATTGCAAAAATGACATGTTTGGACGACTTAATAGTAAGTCGTCTATGTCTTCCAGACGACTTACTGCGTCAATGTTTAGTAACTTTCATTTTCTCTATGTTTACCTATGTATTTTTATTTTGAATTTTTGCAGATGTTGCGTAAGTTACATGCAATGTATGGAGAATGGTTTTTGAAAGATTGCATTCAATGTACCTTAGATGTTTTTTTAAGTACAATAGGTTATAACACTTCTAATGAAATTGTTCTATCTTTGAACTTATGTAATGTTTTATCTTTTGTGAATTTGACTAAGTTTTCTTGAGAATTCTTCTCTCTTATTTGTACTAAATTTGTGTTATTGTGTTTTGCTATTGAAGTTGTATCAATAGCTTCAATTATGTCAAGTAATTTTGGCAAGATAATATTGTGGAAAATGAAAATATTTACCAAAAATTTTCATTAATATCTCTTCAAATTTATAAAAAAAATCACTAACTAAAGGAGTACACATGCAAATCACAAAACAAACCACAAACAAAACTATTATAGATCATTCCTATACAAAGACAAGCTTGGACTCCACTTGATATGGAAGAAGACTCCGTCAGAAGACTTTCTGGAAGTCTTCTAGCGAGAAGAATTACGAGACGACTTAATAGATAGATTTACCTTTAGAACACATAAAAATACACATCTAAAATTAATAGATCTACCTTTATATGAGTCGAAGATGAAAACCGTGTGATGAAACACCTGTAAAAACAAGATAGATTAGTGAGAAAGACATGAACAAAAATAATAAATTGATATAAAGTTTGGTGTTTATAAGTTCATAGAGATTAGAGAGAGGTTGAAGAATTTTAGAACGACGAACAATACATTTTTGTTGCAACAACATTTGAAAGGAGGAGAGAGAATGTGTAAATTTTCCTTTATATAGGGAGACAAAATTTTCAGTTAGGTTAAATATTGTTCGATTCATAAAGACTTTCAATTAAGTTGTCTAGAAAGTTTTTTTCTTAGACGACTTATTTGTAAGTCATCCAGAAGACTTCAATAAATTTAGCGGGAAACTACAATAAATTTAGCGGGAAACTAAAATATTTTTAGCGGGAACTAAAATAGAAGACTTCCTAAACGACTTACATGTAAGTCGTCTAGACCCTAAATATAACCCTAAACTTAATTAACTAACTAAACACTTCATAAAATCAAATTAAACTTAATAAATGTTTATTATGCACATAATTAAACAAATATAAGTAAATTTTTAATTTAAAAAAAAATATTTAAGCTTTTTTAAATCTAACCCCTAAGAATACATAAAAACTATAACATATGTTGACAAACCCTAAACTAAAGAATATCATGCCTCACTATTTTTACTCATATATGTTGAAAACTATTCCATTTTATTATATATTAATTTATATTACTTAGAACTGTTTATAATTACATTATTTCAATTTTTCACTTATCATAATATTTTTTATAAAATTGATAAATTATTTTTAAGATCAACGATACCCAGACGATTTACATGTAAGTCGTCTTTCAGAAGACTTACTTGGGTTATTTTCGTAAAAGTGAGTTCTGTTTTTTTTGTATGGTCACAAGGGGCTGACTGTAATTTTACTAGGCTTTTAGGTTAATTTTGGATATGATTCAAGTTTGGGTCTATTTTTACAATCAAAATCAAGTTTTGAGTCATATTTGGCAATTTTTCCTTAGAGTTAAGGGGTGGGGTAGGGTGGGGGTAGGGTTTAGGATATAAAATTTAGGATTTTAATTAATTGTAAAAAAATTTGTCTTTTAAAAAGTGATATTTTTGAAAATGTCTCTTTAATAAAGATAAAAATGAAAAGTGGTACAACAAAAGTGGTAAACTTGAAATTCTTCCTAGTTTTTAAGAAGAACTATAATTTTTGGGTTAATTAATCTAAAACTTAGGATTTAGAGTTGAGGGGTGGGGTAGAGTGGGGATAGGGTTTAGGAATGTAAATTTAGGATTCTAATTATTTTAAAAAAAAATTGAACTCTTAAAAATATGGTATTTATGAAAATATTTTTTTTAATAAAGGTAAAAATGAAAAGTGGTACTAATAATGTGATAAACACGGAAATTCTCCTTTAATATATTATTAAATATTAGATTAAATACATATAGTTAAATAATTTAATCTTTTAATTATTTTGTAAACTATAAAAGTAAACTATTATATACACACCAAATAACAAAAATTCGCAGATTATACAATATGCTTTATTATAAAATATTATAAAAGTAAATACTAAGTGAATGATAATTAATTACTATTTATATATTTTTTAATAAAATAATAATAAAATAGAGAAAATTTTGAAAAACACATTAACTCATTTATATTAAAAATTTAGAAAATCATAATTTCACTAATTCTTGATATTTATAGAGAAATTGTTAGAAAAACACATCTTAAGTACTAATTTTCAAAAATATCACCAATTAAAAAATATACTAACATATGAGTTTAGACTTTACTGATTATTTTTTTAGGTTTTAGTATTGAAGGATTGAGATTGAGTTTATAAATGTTCTATAAATATTATAAAAATTAGCTTAGTGTTATTTTATCACAATTTTAGAGTATTTGTGAAAATGGAAATTTTCATGTTTAACACATTATTGGTACCATTATTCATTTTTGCCTTCACTAAAGAGAATTTTTCACAAATACCTTCTTTTTAAGAGGTAAAAAACTCTTAAATTAATTAAAATCCTAAATTTCACATTCCAAAATTCTACCACACTCCTCAACTGTAAACCCATAGTCTTAAATTAATTTATCCTATGATTATATGTCTTTTTCCCTCTTAAAAATGAATATAAAAGTGATTAAGATAAACATGAATTGATAATAGGATTGTAGTATATTTGACAAATTTTTTTGTGAAAATAGTCATAATGGTAAATTTTAAAAGTGGCACAACTTATGGTAGAATTGAAAATTTTCCTACCTTATATGAGCATATGTTATTTCGTAAAACAAAATATTATAAATCAACCAAAATACATATTAAACTAAATTATTTTATTAAAAGTAAAAAAATTAAAATTGTGATATTCTTTATAGTATGAGTTAGTTAATAGAATACTATAAATATTTCGTTTAACAATTTTTTTATTAAAAATACTCTTCAAAAATCTAAAATCTAAATATATTAACATTTCAAAATATTGCTTTTGCTTTATTTCAAAAACTGCAGACTAGAATCTAAACTTGTAAACATGTAATAAAACTAAAAATGATATTTATCATAAATTATTTTATCTAATATCTTAATATCTTAATTAAGAAAATATTTACAGAATAGTGACTAGAAAGTATATATACATAAATTTAAATAAAATTATATAGAACTTAAAACACATAAAATAAATATGCTATTATAATTTTTTTTTAAACAAATTTGTAAACAAAAATAATTTCTCGCTTTGTTAGTTATTTTTAAACTAGATTAGGATCTTTGTAATTAATGGATAAAACTTTATTTATATTTTAATTTAATGATTTGCATTACAACTTTTTGTAATTGATTTTAGATTAAATTTGTATTATCTAAAAGTAATGTTTCGTCAATAATAATTAAAGTTGAATTTAAATACTAAAAATATTATGGTTTGAAGATTGTGAAACTCTTATAGTTTAAACAAAAACAGAAAGATTTTGTTTGTTGTCTGATACTTTACTAAAGCATATATAGAAAAGGATTGATGTATACATTTACTGGGAAATAAAAATATTATCATCTTGATTTACAAACATTATATTAGGAAAATCCGAATCCCATAAAAGTGATTAGGGTTATTAACAGGAAGATTAATAATGGCTAAAAAGTGACTAATCTTTGTTTAAGTGAATAAACCATTTCCCGAAAGAGAAACGTTATGATTAAAAGACATTAAAACATGTTGAGTCGACCATACATTAATATATAAAGTCACATCATATATATGGTCGGGAACTTACTCCACGCATTATTATGTAGTACAAAGCGAGTCACATTACCAAAATTATTGAACAAACACTATATTAAATTTTATAAAAATAATAGATACTATTTTTTGTGTGCGCACAAATAATAGATACTAATTTTTTGTGTGCACAAATAATAGATACTATTTTTTTTGTGTGCACAAATAATAGATACTATTTTTTTGTGTGCACAAATAATAGATACTATTTTTTTTGTGTGCACAAATAATAGATACTACGAACAAGATTCTAACATCTACTTTAGCTAGTGTCCGATTCCAACCTCACAAGATTTAAAGTCTAGCCAAGTGCTCGATGTTCAGTTTGGGTTTCTTTCTTGATTAACCCAAATTGACTAGCAGGCAACTCGAAAATAAACAAACAAGAATATAAGCTAGAATTTCTCCCGAACTGAAGAGAAAAAATATTTTAAAACTAAATTTCTTTTCTTTTCTCTACATAAAAAAATTAAAATAAAACAAAACGAAATTTATCTACAGAAAATGATTAGAACTAAATATTGTTCGTTCGACTTGGTAAATAACTATTTTAGGTTTTGCTCGATTGATTTTTGATTATGTTTTATTAAAACTAATGTTCTAACTATAAAATTTGGAATGGAATTATTTTTCATGTTAGATTCGAATCCTACTGATGCGCTGATAAGAATAAAATATTAAAATAGTGTAACTATGATCTGTTTATATATATTTTTTAGATTTAAATTTATATTGAATTATTCAGAGCTATATTCTGTGAATTATAATTTTATAAACATTAAAATTCCTTAGAACTAATCATTTTTCTATCTCAAACTAAATCAAATTAATAAATAAACATTAATCTATTAAAAATATTTATTTAATGATACAGAGTTACTCCTATATCTTATTATATATTTCAAAGTTATTCATATATATCATGTTCACATTCAATGCATTTAGCTTCATATAATAAGAGATTGTATACCATGAACATATTTATTTAGAATAGGAATCATAGTCATTTTTATGATTTGTGTTATAGATAATTATCTTATATGTGGATGAACATAAGAGGGGTTTATTCTTTAGAATAAATTTATTCTTTGGTATATTCTAGGCATATCTAGATACTGAATATTCCCCTGTAACTCTTATATAAGAGACTCTTTTATTCATGAAATAAACACAACATTCATAACACGTTATCAGCACGATTGTTTCTCTCATAAACCTTAATCAAAAAATCGTGTTTCTCTCTATATCTCAAAAACCCTAATCTGCAGTCGATTTTCAGAGAGACCGTTCTCTCAAACCGTGAGGAACCAGAAGGCGAGTAATATACCAAATTAAAGCTCTCGACGAGAAGAATTCATAGGAGAAGACGACTCATCAATCAGATCTCAGACGCGCTCTCACGACCAAGTTTAGTCCGCGCCGCCAGATCTGCATAAGCCCAAATTCCGGCTCAACTTCAAACTGGTGTATCTCTCAAACCCCGTGGAGCCAGACGACGATCCACATATCAAATTGAAGCCCAAGACAAGAGGAATCTGTTTCCGCAGACGGCTCGACGATCCAAGATCTGACGCGTCCGCAATCGCAATTACAAACCGCGCCGCCGACTTACCTAAAACCCTAATCCTAATCTGATCTATTTTTTTTATCTTATTTGAATCTGATTTGTATAAAACCATTGATCCTTTTGGTTGAATCTCTCAATTACAGCGTCCCTGAACCAGTTTGGTACCTGTCCAGCTCAGCTCGCGTAAGGAAGCTTGTACCAGGAGGAGATCCGGTCGCAGCACCAATCCGTGTAGGAGACCTGTTCGCTGCAACGTCCGATCGTACCGGCCAGCTCCAGTTCGCTTACCGCCCAGCTCTCTCTCTCTAGGTGGTCCGATCTGCAACCTGCAAAGAAAAGATAAACACATTAAACCCTAGAATCGGATTCAAACCTAGAAACCTTAATAGGATTGTTTAAATTGATTAAATTGATTGATTGATAATCTGAAAAATTAGGTTGATAGATTTAAATTCCTAATTTTATTTCTGCCTTTTTCTTGAAAAACTTGATTGCTTTAAAACCCTAATCCTTTCGGATTCTAAACCCTAAAATCGTTTGATTTTTAATTTTTATCATGAGGTTTTGATTATCCGGTTTACAAATCGGGTCATTATGGTTAAAGTTTTGAAAAACCATAAGTTTTATGATTTAAAATCAAACCCTAATTCGGATTTATAAGTTTATAAAACACTATAATAAATTGTGACCAGATTAATTTTGAGGTTTAGTAATCCTAATTTCCAAAATTAATCATAAAAGGTTTTGAAACCCTTAAATAAATCAGGAGGAGAATTGGATATTTAGATTTAGATTAATCGTTTCGATGAATGAACAGACAACGCAACCGTGACACTATGGCTAAAGTGAGTCTTGTCTCTTGATTAACTTCGGGACCCTACTTGCACCATAGGATCATGACAGTATAAGCCGCAGAACTCTCTCATATCTTGACACGATGGCCGTGTGGCATTGCCCCTTAGCCGCACACTCACCCCATTGACCATATATTTATGTGACCTTTAAGGTCTTGTGCACATCACAGCCGTATGGCTTGTGTTTTATATTGATTGCACAAATGGTCAAAGAATTATTGATATTGGCCGAAATCTAAGTCTTTGACTGATATTATATTTCAGATGTCAAAATTCAAACCCTCGGATAACAATGCCCTAAAATCTCTCTGGAGATAATTACCTAGATTGGGCAATGAACACTACAATTGCATTAAGTCTAGAGGACTTGGGAATGTATTACTAATGGTAATAAAGCAATTGAAAGTGAAAAGAATACAACCATAACAAATATGTGCTATCATCTCACTGAGGATCTAAGAGATCAATATCTGGATACAAAGGATCCTTGTTACCTTTGAAAAACAAAAAAAAAAATACCAGATTCTCTATGGCATTACATCTTAAAGCCATGGAAGAATGAAAATTGCTCAGATTACAGGATTTTAAATTCGCAGATGAATACAATACTGCTCTACATAGAATCATCTATAGTCTTGAACTATGTGATGAAGAGATAACAGATAAGGAGTTATTACACTCCATATTCCATTCAAAGGATGTTCAGTTACGGCACAAAGTTAAATACTTTGCCACTTATTATGAACTTTTCTCATACATAATATTAAGAGAGGAAAGGGAGCAGAAAATTAAAGATACCATCAAAATATTTGATAGATTACAGAAAAGGTATCTTGAGCAAAGAAGTAGTAAGATGAAACTCCCTGAAGTGGATGAATCCGAGAAAGCAGCCTGGGAACACATGGATTGTGGGGCTGGCTTATACATTGATACAAGATTGAAAATTCGATCCCTGATTTCGTTTTGGTGTTTTTATCTTATGTCTTGCTTTTATCTAAGTGTTAAGCACGTTTTATTTATGATATAAAGTGTCATTTCATTGCTCTAAGACGTGCCCAACTTTGCTTGACAATGAGAATGTTTTTCCTGATTGATAAACATCAAATAAGAGCTCATAAATAGGATAGTCTGACCACGCCTAAGGCACTTGCCTACAAGGCACGTTTTATTCACCTATATAAGGTCCATTGAGTCTTAAATACTTGAGAATGAATGGTTTCCACAATGGACCAATGACCAAAGGAATCAGAGGTTCCTTCATTTTCTTATAGAAAATCGCCTAAATGCTTATCTAATAATGATCGAGACTATTCCTAAATACTTTATTGATCTAGACTATGCTAAAGATCAATAAGACAAAGGATTAAAGCCATGGTAACCATGAGGTTGACCATGAAATTTAAACTTAATGGCATGACTGGATTAGCCATCCTAGTCTAAACTTGATGCAGAATCCTACAAAGGCACAAAAGAGTTATCCTATAGAATCTCACATTGTGTAACATGTGCACAAAGGATACTCATAAGGCTATAATGTCTCTAATACCACGTGATTATAGTATGTCCATAAGGGGGAGAAAGGATAAAACCTTGATCCATGAACATACAACAATCCGTGGATCATGGTCTACGACCGTGTTACAAACAGCTTGTCTGTAAACTCCCTACACGCATAAGACCATTACCCACAAAGGTCTATAAACTTGGAGACATTACAAATACACATGTATAAAGGATTGATAAACATCAGGCCATACAAGTTAACATAGGTATTCCCATCTCAGATTAAGGGTCATGAACCAGACACATACATATAAAAGAAGCTGAACCACCACAGACTTATGTGCCATCTAAGATAGAACCTCATAAGAGAATTGGGAATATATGTTGGATAAATAATGCACTTCTCCACGTGATTAAAGATATCTTGAGCCAAACATGGGTGAACTAATTAGTGGCCAAGAACACAGATTGCAAGAGACTGTAATCTGATTATCCAACATTAATAAGGAGAAAAGCTATAAGCTGGTTAAAAAGTTAAAAGAATGATATAATGGTATTAACTACCAGTGTCTAGGCAAGATCCTCGGACTAGAATATAAGACGTCCAAAAGATATAAAGAAATTATGCAAAGCTTATGCAGTGATAGCAAAATCGT
This sequence comes from Moricandia arvensis, assembly GCA_905132765.1. NCBI lineage: Eukaryota > Viridiplantae > Streptophyta > Magnoliopsida > Brassicales > Brassicaceae > Moricandia > Moricandia arvensis. Next base: position 15,926 of record CAJHQP010010489.1, read on the forward strand.
ATGCCAGACACATTGACCCAAGAATAGAATGACTAAGGTCATATACCAGCTTGCACCACGAAATTGATGTCCTAAGATGACACAATAAAGTTGCTACTAAGTCTATACAAGATAGACCAATAAGTTCCATAAGATAAAAGAACCTCGGATAGGAAAGATAAAGGTGCATAAGATAGAATCCGAGTTCAACAGAAACCAGACCAGACATAAAGATACAAGGCCGGCCGGCTACCCATCTAGTACCATACATTGTGACTTGGGACGCCAAGCTACAATGTGACTAAGGTCCTGGATAATAAGATCTTAAGCTGATTAGATCATGTCTGGAATACTAAGTAACTATAACTATTTACACAAGAGTGTTAACACCATTGATGTATTAGAATACATAAAAGAGCTCATATAAGTAAGTAGCACTTAGACATATGAAACGAGGATCATAACCCACGTGAGAGTACTCATAAACATTAGAAAGAAACGTGGTGTATACGAGTATAAATGAAGTGATGTGTGTATTGGCCATATAAACACCATCAGACATAAACCAGTGACAAATAGATCTTGTGAGAAAGAAATTGTGAGATATGAGACATGACCACGTGGCCTAAGTGGTGTCCATGTTCCTACTAAAGCATTCAAGCTTGGCTTGATCACACAAGGAAACTCACAGAGATCAAGGAACAGATTATAAGGAGATTTACTCCTATGTGGTGGATGCTACCTCAAAACTCGAAATTGATTAAGTTCTGGTCATAAGTAATCTCGAGGTTAGATTGACATATAAAGGTATATTAAGTAGCATAAATTTTACTGGATAAGATCATAAAGGTACCAAAGAAAGATGAGAAAGACGTTTCTCAAGAACAGCATTGTTCCTTGCTGTCTTATGGACTGAATAAACCAGCTGTAAATCATATGATGGACTAAGTGATACTTAGTAAAGTGTTCTGTAAGAACCATCAGTCCATATGTATGCTCTCTTACAAGAGAAGCTCCTTGTGTTTATACACTGAACCAATCCATAGAAGTCTAAATGGCTTAGGCCATTGGTTAGACCTTAAACAGATTATTAGTTTATACATGTGTAGAGACTGCAATGAACTTGCAGCATGCCACAGGCGTGTGTGTGTATGATCAGCACGTCCTAAACACTTAATGAAGTGGAAGATGGCCACAAGTAAAGGCAAAGAAAGCCATCTAGTCCACGGCCTAAAATTCCTTGCCGACCATGACCATGTCCAACCTCGTTTTAGCTCAAATCTTGTATGTGGCAATTAAGATATGAGCCTAGGTCATGGAAAAGACTTAAGGTACTATCTATCAATATGCATATCAGTATGCATAGACTATGATATAACTAATAGAAAGGAAGTTCTAAGGAACCAAAGGCAGTAGGCCAACTACATATATAAGTCACCACGCATGAACCATGTTGTTCCAGCAACATTAGGTCATCTCTCAGCCACTCATTGGTGAGATTCAAAGCATGAATGGACAAGGTCCATGACCTAATATACAGGTCCCAACACGTGGTGATTGTCCACAATAATATAGTCATAAGACATCATCAAAGTATAAGTGTGGACTGCAATAATAGATCTATGTATAAACTGCAAAATAAGTAAGCATAAAAGAAGTGTGCATACATGTAAGTATGGTCTAGGACCATGACTTAAACATAGATCAGATCACATTGATAATATGGAAGGTCCATAATGAATCAGGTCATTGGCATATGCGGCCAGAAGATATCCCTAGGGATAAATGCACCAGATCATAAGGAATGTAATTTTATATTACATATAGTACCATGATCGGACCATATTGTTTATGGATAAGTTTTGGTCAAGGTAATTCCAACCAGAACACATATATGGTCGATGTTTAAAAGTGCACAGGTCCAAGTAGACCATGATATCCGCATGTAAGGCCAAAGGACCATACGTTTTAAGTCTATGACTCAGCACATTGGCATGGATAGTGGTCTGATCACAGGAGCATTGGCGCCGACTATCATGTATGAGGACAATACAGCTTGCATATCTCTGCTCAAGGAAGGATATATCAAAGGAGACAGAATCAAGCACATCTGCCCAAGTTCTTTCATACCCACGAGCTACAGAAGCAGGAGAGGTCCTAGTTGTCTCAGTCCGTTCCAGCGAGAACTCAGTTGATCTATTAACCAAGTCATTGCCTACAACGACCTTTAAGAAGCTCATCAAGATGATAGGCATGCACAGGCTGCAGGAACTTCAAGGAGTTCCAAATCAGGGGGAGTAGTTGTGTGTTGTACTCTTTTTCCTTATCTATGGTTTCCTTTTTCCCACCCTGGGTTTTGGTTTTCCTAGAAAGGTTTTAATGAGGCAACATTAAGCACACTGCGAGCTCTATAGATATGTCATCCAAGGGGGAGTGTTATAGATAATTATCTTATATGTGGATGAACATAAGAGGGATTTATTCTTTAGAATAAATCTAGATACTGAATATTCCCCTATAACTCTTATATAAGAGA
>CAJHQP010010490.1:0-18431 GCA_905132765.1 Moricandia arvensis
AATGTGCTAGGGTGATTGTTAGATCTATCAAAAGAATTGTGCTTATTGCTTGTGTTTTAGAGTAGCTAACTAGAACATTGATCTTAGGATAGTTAGGCGCAAGCGAGAGAATGATCTACTACCATAATTAATCATGTTGAGCTTGGTTGCTAGAAACAAGTAAGAGTTGATTTAGTTGATTTAGTGAACGTATCGAATTAGGTCATAAAGATTGACTCAAGAGACCATCGATCGATGGTCATTCCGTGTCAACAAGCAAGAGCTGAGACATCGGACTTAGTCAATAGATTAGACTCGCAGCGAGAGCTGGTCGTCTTTTAATTTAGATATCGAGTTCTATGATTATACCCTTAGTTTCTATCATCTATAATCCACTTGCCTGAAACCCTAGATCTAGCTATTTATTATTATTCTTTACTTACCAATCAATCAATCAATTATCTGCTATAGTTTATTTATTGCTTATTAATCTATTTGCCTAGCTTAATCGCGACTATATTGAGTTTATTGTGTGCCCACGCTCCTTGTGGATTAGTTCTCTAAATACTACAATTTGACCTCTCTTGGCAAGAGTAGTTCGAAGGATTAATTTGATAGAGTTTGCATTGAAATACATAAAAAAAACCTCCTATCAAATTTGGCGCTGTTGCCAGATAGCAAGGATTCGCCATTAGACTCAATTTGTTTGATTTAGTCTAGGTATTTTTCTATATTAGTTTGCTTACATAAAAAATGTTTCTTGTGTTTCAGTTACATACAAGTACCAGGAAGCAATGAGGAGTGGATTTTTGGGTTCTTCAAAAAAGGAACCTGCTGATTCGCCTACGATTCATAAGTCTACGAGGGCAGTCGACACCCTCCAAGCAGTGATCGTTAGCAAAGAGAAGCGAGCATCAATTGACACCAATACTTCACCGTCTATCGATACTACATCACAACATCGATCGATACCAATACTTCACCGTCGATCGATACTAACATCATGACATCGATCGACACCCACAATTCACCGTTGATCAATACTAGTTGCGAGAAGACAGAGGAAATTGAAGTTCTTATACTTGAAGCTGATGAGAATGGGATTTTACGAGACGAAAAAGGTCGTCCTCGCAATAGTATAGGACAATTGATTAATGCACAAGGAGCTGTGATCCCTGATGTCATTGTTGTTGCTAAGATAAATGACTTCCAAATGAGCTGTGAATGGTATGATTGGGCAGCTCATAACTCTTTTCAGGGTTTGCCTCATGAATATCCGAAGGAACACATCGAAGAACTTGTGGATTAACTCTCAGGAGCGAGTAGAATGAAGTGTCTGAATACCACATGCTCTGCAAGATCTTCCCCCTATTCTATCTGTAGGAATGCATTTAGCTGGTTTAGTCGACTGGAACCACGATCTCTGAATCGTTGGTATGATATTGAAAGACCATTCCTTTATGAATTTCTTGGTGAAGCTGCAGCAGCCAAGAAAAAGCGATCAACGATAAGTGGGACAAGATCTTTGAAATTTGCCAATTGAAGAAAGAAGACGAGATTCCAAGACAGCTTCTCGGATACGTAGCAATGGGTATTAAATGTCGTGGATCTGAGACGAGCAGAGCACAAGAAGCTGATATTATCGATCCGACCTTGGCGTTGATCGACACTAAGATCTCAACGTCGATCAACCCTAAGACCTCAGCATCGATCGACACTAACCCCTGTTATCGATCGACACCACTCGACATCCATGAAAGATTGAGTTATCTTCAGGACATTGCAGACTCGACAATAGAGAGCACTGATGTATCAAGTTGTTATCATTCTCCGGATGTAAAAAGAAACATCACCATCAGAGATCTCTTGAAGCCAAGGTATAAAGAACAACTTGGGTATTTGGATTCGAGTAGGAATGTCACTATGGAGATAGAATAATGGTTTGAACATATGCATAAGAACTCAGAGCAAAAGCTTGATGACGATCAGTACACTTCAAGAATAAATCTGGAAACTTCACCAAAAGCTAGCATCGATTACACCAACCCGATATTATCGATCGACAACCACCCTACTACATCGATCAACACCCAAAGCCCATCATCTATTGGTACCACTTAGCTGACACCGATCGACACTCATTATTGGACGAACAGCCAAGTTACATGATTGAAACAGGATCCGTTGAGGAGAGAATGCACGCGTCCAAGACCTCACATCTTGCTGTCCCAGAACATCTATGACCACCTATCTACACAGAAGAAGCTGCTGGTTTTCACAAAAGAGCGAAGATGGTACATGACCCTGTGATGTTTGTGGTTCCCAGTGTTGTTTTTGAGGTTGAATCTCCTATTCCACCAGATAGAAGTGTGCATATGGATCTCTACGTTGAGGTATTTGATGATCTTCAGCATACAGTTGTTTCTCTGAGAGTATTAAAGTATGAAGGTGACGCTGACCAAGGACCATCGGTCGCAGCATCGATCGACACCATCATTGGTGAATCGATCGACGCAACCATTGGAACATCGATCGACATTAACACTAGAGTATCGATCGACGCTCATCACGAATCAGAGCAGGATGAGTTTGAAGTGTTTCGTGATCTTTTTGATGGAGGCACCACAAGATCAGACAAGTTCTGGGGGAAAGAAGAGAAGGAATTGGAAGAGAGGGAAAAGGGATCAAGGAAGGTCCTCAGTTATCATTGATTCCCCACTTCTCAGATGGTGTCAGGATAAACAGAGTGTGCAGCAGATGCTTCTCGTAGCCATTTGCAAAGCTTCAAGCACTCCTTATTGCTGAGATGATAGACAAAGGAGAAATGTCAATGGAGGCTTTCACAAAAAGGGTGATGAAGCTGAAGATATCGGATATTGGGAATTGTTTTTGGAGCAAGTCCCAAATCTCATCAGAACTGAATCAAAACTCCAAAACGTCAATCTAATGAAACCGTTTCTCCTTGCGGATGCTACGTTCAGTGTCTACTGGGTTTGACAAAATTAAGTCTTTTCCTTGTTTCTTCTGGTACTGTTGGGCATGTACCCGAAGACAAAAGAAAAAAAATTGTACGTAAACTAAAAAGAAAGCCAAGACAAAACTTGCAAAAAAAAATCTAATTGTGATCCTTGCTACTCTGGCAATCTTGTAGTTTCTGCAACTTGGGCTTCAAGTTGAGTACTTTTTGAATTGGGCTACTGTGCATCGACCGTCGATCGACGACAAGTGTGTGTCGTTGATCGACACAATGCTCTATATCGACTCATACTTTACTGAATTTGACCATCTACTGGGTTCCTCTCTCTTTGAGATCTAAAAAGCCTCATAATATCTAAAATGCTCCAAAATTCACTTGGACCTGAAAGCACTCTAAAACATATCCTAGACACACATAACAAACTCCCAATAGGGCCTATAATATGGTATAAGACATGTGAATATTAGGACATATTAACTATTCAACTACAACACATGTGCTTACAGTACATACTATTGTCTGCACCACTCATTTCCTCATAAGAATATACATACCCGATACGTCGCTAGTACAATATGTCTCTCTACCCCTGCACACCACCCACTGGTACGCTAGTACACACATCTTTGTACCCCTGCACTCTACTCGCTATCTTGCTATCTCAACCGTCTCTAGGCCCCCCACAAAATACCCGTTGCGTTACAAGCTCAAACATCTCTGAACCCCCGCATTGGTCACATAGTCCCTACTATATATATAACATTACTGAGCATCAATCATTTCACACAACCATTGAACCCTCTACATCCTATATTCAGTTTAATAATCAATAATAATAAACAGACAATACTCAATTACAAAGGAGGAACATGTTTCGAAACTAAACTTTCCATAATAGTAGTATTAAACTAGTACGAGATTAAACAAAGTAGCACTCACTTAGGATTGTCTAAAAGTGCTATATATGAACCCCAACTGCTCAAACCAACTCTAAATCTCAAATTACGGCAAAAATTGAGTTAAAACGCTCTTCGAATGGTTAAAAACGAATAATTGCTGGTATGGTCAAAGTTAACAAAAAGTTAACTCGACTGGTCAAAGTCAACCCTGGTCAATCCTTAACCAATTGAAATTGCCTTTAAACTAAACGGTCTTCATTAGTTGAAAATCAATTGAAATTGCTTTAAACTAAACGGTTTTCATTAGTTGAAATCAATTGAAATTGCTTTAAACTAAACGGTTTTCATTAGTTGAAATCAATTCAATTGATCCATTGGTTTTCCTTAACTAAAATCAATTAATTTAAACAACAAATCAATTTAATAATCAACCGGTTAACTTAAACCAAACAAAAATTAAACTAACAAAACCAATTTGACTGGTCATCGAGTCAACGACGAGTCATAGAGTTAACCGATGAGTCCCGGTGAACGGCCGCTAGCGGTAGACAAAGCGGCAATGACTTACTGGAAAAGTCAATGACGATGACGACGATGCAACGGCAGCATCCTGCGATGGACTGGACGTGGCTGGAGACAGTGGTTTTGGTGTACCGCGGTCAGAGGTGGTGGCGCGTGACCTTTTGCACGATGGTTCATGAGATCTTGGGCGGCGCGTGAATCACACTCGTGGGGATTTTGGCCGCGCGTGGAGTCTCGTGAAAGTGGCTCTCCGACTAATCATCCTACTATGGACTTATCTCGACGTCACAAAAATGAGTGTGGTCTTGGATTCACGAAATTACAACAATTTAAGAGTTATAGACGATTTACTAAATGTCCAGATATAAAGCTTATATACACAACGGTTTTCGGTTACCTGGGACGGAAATCGATGCTGGACTGGGTAATTTTGGTGGTGAAGGTGGTTGTCGAGGCTGAACAGTCTAAGATCTGTTTACGGCTCAATTTCTGGAGTGGTTCAATGATAAACGGTTTTTTGGAAAAAAGAACGTGTATTTATAGAGAAAGGAGCCTTAAAATTTGGGTCACTAAATATTGTTGTTTTGTTTGTATAAGATCGGATAGGATTTAAACAAATACACTGGTCTTATCTTTTGTGAGTCTCTTTTTTTGTTTTTTTTTTGTTTTTTTGTAGTAATAACAAATTTAAAGCAATTACTCTTTTATATATATTACTTAACAGACCACACTGGTTTTATCTCTTTCTCTCTCATGCATTATTTGGAGACTAAACACACACAAACAGAAACAACAAACAAGTTTTCGAAGTACAGAATCAAACGGTTTCAAGAAAGAGAAAGAGAGAAATAGAAAGAAGAGAGAATCTAGAGAGCTTTGTTTCTGTGTGGAGGATTGTTTTGATTTAAGCATCATCTTCACCGAGAAGAGCGACGAGCATCTTCTCGTAATCTCCACGAGTGTCTTTAGTAATGGCTTTCTCCAATGGAATGCTGTTCCTCCTCTGATACTCTTCTCCGATGACCTTCAAGTCAATCTCAGCCCTTGTAGTCACAATTCTAGTGAGAGCTCCTTCGTCTGTTCCGGTTTGTTGATAGCAGAACGAAGAACATCCACAAAGTAGAGCTCTGGCCTTGTTAAACATTGAATGGTTGACCTCAACAGTCCGAGGAACTTGTCGTCCTCATCTCCTTCCTCAAGACTCTGTAACATGAAAACCAACAAGAGTTTACATTATTATATAAAAAACAAAGAACTTAAAATTAACTTGAAAAGAGCAGTTTAGACTTGACCTTGAGGATTTCCTCTCCGTGCTCATCTTGGTAGCGATTGAAAGTAAGCATTGATCTGAGCTTTGCTCCTTGTGGACAAAATCCTAATGACATCCTCATCGCTGTAGTTCTTGTCCTTGATTTCTCATGGATCAGCTTGGCTTCTTGTTTTGCAAGTGTCATGTTCACCTCGTCTCCTTCGTACCTGTACGAGCTAACAAGAGAAACCAAAGCTGCAAAAGAAACATACGATTTTAACAAGTGCTTCAGATACTGTGCATTGAACATTCAAGGTATAATTAGTACTATTACCTTTCTAAAGTCGCCGGTGGTGTGGTGAGCAACGTCCTCTTCAATAGACTTCTTGAAGCGAGCATGGTAAGCTTGCCTAGCGTGAAGAAGCTGCGTTGAAGTCCTCGTGCATGCTACTTCCATAAGCACTTGGTTGCTTGAAGTCCATCTTTTGGTAGCTTCATTAGCCAAACAAGGCATCACGCTCACCAGGTTCAAGAGTCCAGAGCAAGATGCCTCTCGTCATGAAGGAAAACAATATTAAGATAACATAATAACACAGATTTGCCTCTAAAGTTTGGAATCTTCGTACCTCAAAGTCGCTATTGAGTTCCTTGTCAAGAGTCTTGAGAAGGTCTTCTCCAAAGGTTTCATGGTATGTTTGCCTGATCAGCTTCCTCTGTTCAGCGCTTCTGTGAGCCAAAATTGATATGATCAAGTCTCGTTGGTACCCCATCCTTCACAAATCGGATTCACAAAAGTCAAACGTCAGATCTAAGAAAGTCACAGACTTCAGCTCCAAGATCATACAAAAGCAAATCTCAAAGTATCGTCTCAACATCTTAGTGTTGGGTTACACACAAATCATCACTACATTACAGATCCATGACAAAATCCTATTAATGAATCATTGTCAGCATCAACATGATCAGATGATAATCAAAAGCTCAATCCTGGAACAGCGAGAAAAAAAAAAGATCACATCAACTATTAGCACTGAAAAATCTTTCTAGATCCAACACAGAAACAATCATATCAGTGAAAGAACAAGTTCGATCTACAACAACGCCATCAAGAACATGATCATCATACACTACCGACAACGATCTGGTCGTCTGAGAAAAACGAACTCGATCAACTTCAAACCACCAAACAAGTGATTAAATCAAAAACCGATACACCAACAGAGGGAACGATGATCAGGTACACAAAATAAACATAGATCAACAAAACATAAAACCAGCAAACAGAGGAAAGGCATAGTACCATCAAAGGCGCTTTTCAGTTGCTCAGCATCTTCAGATGGAGAAGGAACATGAGATGAAACTTAAGGGTCGCCATTTTTTGCTTTGCAGGTTCTTCTTTCTTTCACTGTCTCTCTCGTCAAGTTTATGTTGAGAGTCGAAGCAGATGGATGATTGATTTTATAGAGGGAAAAGGCTTTATTACACGACGTGGCCTGTCCGTATATACTAATGAAATATCCCCCCATAAAAAAGGATTATACTCTTTCTGCCACGTGTTTCTTGCATCTGCTGAATTATTAGATTTCTTCCCATTCTTATTTAACTACTTTTTCTATTCACAGATCATTTCACCCAAACCTCTATCGTAATCTGACTTTGAAGATCTGATTGGTTGTCACCAATCCCAACCAATAATGTTATACGCGTTTTGCATTTAATTTGTTAATTCCATTTGTATCATTTCAAGACTATTTAAGTAGTCGGCAAGCACTTTGCAAGATCTACTATATACTGGGGATTCACTTTGCTTATATGAGGGTTTAGTTACAATTATCTTTAGCTATATATGTATGACGTATGTACTTATATGATACATAATCTTATAATATAGTTTTATTAATATAGATATATGTATCTTATGTTAATATATTACCTTGAGAACATATATATCTTATTTACAAGAAACAGCTATAATTTTTTATTTTTAATATTAGCATCAAATGCAATATATAGTGTTAAATAAACAAAATGAAATAAAAGATTAGTTTCTTCAAAATCATTTTCAGACCGAGTCATTTAGGTCGTCTAGGCGATCAACCAGTTCTAAAACCACAGTGATTATTGTTAAAGTATTGTAGATATCTATACTTTGTATAATAAAAATCTAATATGAAATACACTTTATTATTAATAATTATATGAATTAATATATTATAGTATAGATCTTGTTAAGTTAACTGAATTTAATTATTTTGAATAATAATATTTGAATATAAAAGTGATATATACATTTATAAACTCGGAAAAGTGATATACATTTAATATATTAGTTCATACGTATATATAAAGGAGAACATAAATCTCTCTCTTTAAGCCACATCATCAAATTAAGTTATCTAAAAATTGGATATCATAAGCATATTTTTAAATTTTATCTAATATCGTTAAAGTTTTTACTTATTCAGTATTTAAACCAAATCATACAATATGTAAAAGTAACCATAAATCTATTTTCATCAATATTTCATTTTTCACGCTCTAAATTTTAAGCATAATTTCTATTAATTAAGTATCCTATTTTTTCTTTATAATTTGTTAATAACATTAAACTAAATCACTTAGACTAACCATATCTACGCATACTCATGACCTAACAAAGAGAACACAGATATCTCTGTCTCCGGTTAACAACACACATCATCAGCAAGCAAGGCTTATTCTAAAATTGGGACACATAATCATAATTTTTCTAATTTTATCTATTGCTTAAAGTTTTCACTATTAGTCCATTGGATAGTAACCAAAATCATTACAATATGTAAAAGAACGCATAAATAGTGATTTTCATCAATATTTTCACGTCCAACCATAAAATTTAATACATATATTTTATTTTAAAATTTAATTAAGTATCTAATACTTTTATAGCATTTAACACTAATCAATTAGAAAATAATAATCCATAAATCTATTTTAATCAATTTTTCATTTTTAAGCCATCCAAATATTAACATTATGTTTACAATATATAATAATTTATTGAATCAAAAATCTTAGATTTCAAAATTAAAGAGAGAAGTTCATAAATATACTATAAATGTTCATTTGCACTATTGTTTGAATTTCTCTTTTTTTGGACATTGAAACATCTAATACATAATCAAAACAGTTTTTAATAAAGTAATCAAGATTCAAATAAATGAAATAATAGAATATATCTGTTACATCATTAAGTATTGGTACAAACACGACATAAAGAAAGAAAATGACATCATACACCGCTTCTTCATTTTGGAAAGACACCTTAAAAATTTAAGTAGACATCATTTCATGTTTAGCATAGTTTTCTGATATTGTTGTAACATTTTCCTGAATCTAAAGACTAATTTAACGAAATGCTGTCACAGAAGCGTACATGTGTCTATGCAACATACATACATTAACAATATATCTATTCGAATTGTTGCATATATACGTTACATTGCAAGATTATCTCATGACATATATGCTCATCTCAAGCGAGTCAGTTTAGTCAAGACATTATACGTTCGACTGATATAATAACGTTCAAAAATAATAGCATATACATGTATATTCACTACAACATTTTCTGCCCCATACATCACACGATAAAGTTTATAACAACACAATGACATTGACGTTGAGTTAGATCAAAATGATGTATGAAAAAACAATTCAAGATTAGTAAACATATATTTGGACACGCTTGCATGGAATAATACTAAAGCGGCACAAATACTGAAATTGTATTAAGAGTCGCTTCATGAGGTACAGTAAATAGATATATCATGTATTTTAATATATATATATATATTGATACAAAAGTAATCAATGCATGAAAACGTAACACTGTCAGGCACACAACAACTATCAAAACAAATACACTGCTACTAACATATGTAAGAAAATGTTGAAAATTTAATTTTCATAATTTAATCAGTATAAGATTGTTGTTGTGTGTCAAATTAAATTATGTAAATTAAAACAAACAAATGATGCATATTTAAACTAGCATAACTCTCCATGCTAACAATAGAAATACATGTAACTATTAAAAATATATGGACGAGTGACCCAATACACAACATACCGAAAAAGACATAATATTAAACGTCAAAGATAACAAAAAAAAATACATCTCCTAAACAAAAATAAAACAATATCTTATAAACTATAGTTACCACATTATGTAATTTAGTTAAATGTAACAATTTTTGTTCTCAATATTCTTATATCCTATATAACCAAAATAGCACAGAAATTGTGATTCACAAAATTATATAATAAATTTTTTAAACTAAAAAATATCAATTTAAACAATTAAAAAATCCCTCGCGAAGCGCGGGGTAAACCTATAGTAATTTATAAACGCCTAAATTGCCTAGCTACAAATAGGATCTAATTAAGTATTATATTCGCTATGCATTGAATCACCGTCCACTTAGAGCCTACCACTTTCTTGAACACTAAATAAACTATTCAAATATAACTTCAAGAACTGAAAATCAAACAACAATGAACCAACTCTTGTAAAAACATAAGCATAACTGATTCATTACATCTGAAAAAGAAGCAGCTGTCTTATCTTCAGGCAAGTTTCATTTATTTGGATCCACGCGTATAGACTAAAAATCTCAACTTTTTATATATATTCAATGGGTTTTAAATTTTGATACTTATAATTTTGTATGTATATGATATTTGAAGAAATATAGCAAGTCATTCTTGAGGGATTGAAATCGTCGACCTGCCAACTGATGCAAATATTGTGGAGCATATTCTCATGCTGTCACAGAACACTATAGAGGCAAAATGACATAAATTCGGAAAAGCAAGTGGAAGAGCTTAAATAGAAAATAGAAAATTTGTATTCGAATGATGACTCCACCTCTGAGGAGATTGCAGAAGAATTAAAAGAATTATTCAGGCTCTAGGCTCATGAACTGATATGGAGATAAAAGAGCAGAGTCCTTTGGCTGCAAGAAAGGGATCGAAACCCAAAATATTTTCATGCACTGACGAAGCAAAAGGGAGCCAAGAATCGAGTCATGTGCTTACTATATGCATCATGAAATTTGGTCCGAGGATGAGGAAGGAATGGTTGCCATGCCACCAATTATTTCAAACAGATCTTCAAATAATCGAATCCAGAAGAAATTAACGAAGCTCTAGCCAATGTATCCACGACCATCACATAATCGATAATGCATATTTGATAGATCCCATCACGGAATGGGAGGTTAAGCTATCCCTCTTGCCATTATTCCAGAAAAAAGACCTATGACAAGATTAAATAATGAAGAAGACTTAACTCGTATGGTTAAACAATTTCCTTCGATAGCACTATGTCTCAAGGGCTGAATGAACAAACATACGTTTGATCCCCAAAGAGGTTCAAGAAAATTGAGATGACCTAATTCACGCCTATCAGTTTGTGTAATGTCAGTTATAAGATAATCTCCAAGGTGTCATGCTAGAGACTGAAAGAAAGTTTTACTAGAACATATCTCAAAAACCTAGTCAGCATTGTTGCTGGAAGATAGATAGCAAATTAATATTATATATCGCACAAGAAATGTTCCATGCGCTTAGAACAAAGCTAGGAGGAAGGACCAAGAGGATGGGAAAAGACAGATATCACCAAAGCATATGAAATGATGGAATGGGCTTTCATCAGTGCAGTAATGGGAAAAAAAATGGGATTCTAGCATGGGCTTTCATCACGGGCAGTAATGGAAACAAAAATGGGATTCTAGACCACATGGATCGAGTGGATCATGCGCCTGCATATCATTATTCAAGTATAAAGTCTCATGGGTGGTCAACCAAAAGGGAATATCATTCCTCAAAGAGGTTCACCTCGAGGAGGGAGATCCTTTCTCTCCTTTCATATTTATTATATGCACAGAAGCGCTCGTTAGCCTTCTTAATCGTGTAGTAATCAATGGAAGATGATGGGGATGCGTGTTTCACGCGCTAGCCCTTGATATTCCACCATCTCTTTGATGATGATAACATTTTATTTTGTAAGGCGAAGCCTCGTGAATGTGAAGAAGTTATGTAAGTAGTGAGTAAATATGAGAAGACTTCAGGTCAATGCATCAAGTGTTATAAATGATTCTTACTCTTCGGTAAGAGAGTCCCTAGGAATGTCAGCCAAATAATTAAGGATGCTCTTTGGATCCAGAATGAGGGTGGAATGGGTTCACACTCAGGGATACAAGAGGATATCAGCAGATTGAAATGCAAGCTATTTGCCTTTCTTAAGGACATATTACAAAACTGAGTTAATGGCTGGACATGGAGATGGTTATCAAAAGGTGGCAAAGATCTAATTAATTCAATTTTACTAGCCCCACCGATCTATGTTATGTCGATTTTTCTACTCCCCTTAAGATATGAGAAAATCTACGAGTGCCATTGCACGTTTTTGGTGGAGCTTGAGTCCCCCAAAGAGAGGACTTCATCGGGCAAAATGGGAAAAACTATGTTTATCAAGAGAGGAGGGCGGAACTGGATCATGGATGATTCATGAGTTTAATTTTGCTCTGCTAACAAAACAATTATGGAGATTAATACAGTTTTCTGACTCTCTTGGGGCTCAGGCTTTGCGTGGCGAGTGTTATAGACTAAGTTTCACCGTCCCGAGCTGGTGCTATAGATTCCCGTCACATGTATGTAATAGCTTATTCGCAGGAAGGCCTTGCTGATTTTGGGGATTCGACAGAAGAGCCATTCAGGTTATGATGTAAAGCATGGGAGGATCCATGAATTCCACTTCAAATGCATGGCCGGCTAGCCCAAATGTCCGATAGCACATCCAAGGATGACACTTAGTGATTTTATTAATGAATAATCAAAGGAATGGGATGTGGTAATGCTTGAGAACTTTGTAGCACAAGAATATATGCCTTTGATTAGAAGCTTAGCTATAAGCCGATATTTACATCGAGATACTTATTTCTGGATTTTTTCTAAGAGTGGTCTGTATATTGTTATGTCTGGATACTAGGTGGCCATAAATTTACTTAAACATGAAGAATATGTTGTTTACACAGAAGCAAGAATATCAAAACTCCAAACCTTTTCTTGGAAGTTAAATGATCCTCAAAAATTTGTCATCTTAGATGGTATTTAATCTCAATACATGTAGCTGTCAAAAGTAATTTGACTCGTAGCCATATGCCATAACATTTCTCTGAGATGTGGGGAAACGATGAGTCTGTAACTCATGCTACCTTCTAATGTTCTTAAGCGTTGTTGGGCCAATATCGGTCATGGAAAAATCAACTGCCAAAACCCTCTGAGAAATTTTGCCTTAAGCGAATATGACTAGAAATGTCAAAGAAAATATACAAGAACGAAATCCGTATAATTTATTCCGTATAAGGAATAAAAGAGTTTTTATCCAAGCATGAAAAGATCGGAAAACATTCTTATGGAAGGTTTTTATGATAAATGACGAGTTTTATGAAATAATCTTTTCTCAAAAAGAAAATTCAGAAAGTTTCTGCGAAAAAACATCGTAGTATAATTCATGAGATAATCTTACGTACAACAACTTTGGAAAAAATTTACGGAAGTGCTCTGGAAAAGCTCTCCAAGTCTCGTCGCCCGTGAGTGACGAGACCATCACCAAATCTCGTTGCTCATAGAGTTATTTGAGTGATATCACAAAGAAAGAGAGAAAAGAATAAAATTTATGGGCACTAGAAGAATTCTTAAAAGATGAACAAGCAAGTGAAAATGGAGAGAACAATTCTATTTTATAAGGAAGTAAATGGTGATCCACTCAAAATTTTGGTTTAGGAACCTTCATGATCAGATAAGGTGACACTAAACAATTGATTACAGTCAAACACTTATCTGCACCTTGTCATGGAGGGCTAATTGTTGGGGTAACAATCGGTCTTAGTAAAATCAACAAGTAAAATCTTATGAGAATTGTATCATTTGCAAGAACAAGCCAGAAATGTCAAGATAACAATACCGCATATACTGCGCCCACTTGAACAAAGATACGTAGAAAAGACTCCGCATGTTTGTTCCTGGAAAGAATAACGAGACTTTTATCAAAACAAGAGTTATACGTCAAAATGTTCTTTCGAAAGATTTTTACGGAAAACACGATTTTACGAAAAATTCTTCCCTAAAACAAATTTCAGAAATTTATAAGGAAAATTTTCGTAAAACAAGTATATCAAATTTTACAAAACAAACTGTAAAACAGACTTTGGAAAGTTTGTGTGGAAAAACTATAGTAAAAAAAGTTTTTATGAAACAATTTCTGTAAAACAAATTTGTAACGCCCCGACCGCCCATGGCTAATGATCCTCGCACGCTCGTTCTCTCTGTTCGTGAGCCCCATTCCCTGCGACGAGCGGTGCATTAATTTTTCGGAGGCTCTCGAAAGTATTGTTTAGTGACCCTGCAATCACCACATTGTGTTTCCTGTGCTTTGGCCTCACTCACACGATACCGTGAATCACTACTCGATAGGTCACCCATCCTTCCACTACTCCAGCACAAGAACACTTAACCATGACGTTCTAAATGGAGAGCGAAAAGTTAAGTGCACTTTGGTGACATAGGTAATGAAATCAATTTTCTTAAACCTTTACATATATCACAAACCAGAATGTTGTAATCCACCCCTCTCAAACAACGAGTTGTCACTGTTGCACCCCAAGATTGTTACCCATGTTACTGTGATCCTCAAACTTGACTCCACACTTGTATGGGTTTGGATCTTACACCACATATAACACCCCGACAGCCCACAGTTAATGGCCCCCCCCACGCCCACTCTCTCAGCCCGTGGGCCCCATTCCGCGCGACGAGCGGTGCATTAATTTTTGGAGGCTCGGAAGTCTTGTTTATTGACCCTGCAATCACCACATGATCTTTCTCCTTGATTTGGCCTCACTAACATAATATCGCGAATCACTTCCTGATAGGTCATCCATCCTTCCACTAGTCCAGCGCAAGAATGCTTAACTCTGAAGTTCTAAATGGGTGTGTGACCGAAAAGGTAATTGCACTTTGGTGACATAGGTAGCAAAATCAATTCTCTTAAACCTTTCCATATACTTTCTTTTAAGGAATAACTTTCTAATACTGGCAAAAAAAAATCCAAAAGTATACAAAACAATCAACGGAAAACATAAGAGACAAGACAAGGCAAGAAAATGGCCTCATCACATCATCTCTCCCTCTCTTTTCCTCATCACCATCTCCACATCTCCTTCTATCTCTCTCATCGCCTCTCATCTCTTCTCGCCCTCATCGCCATTTTCTCGTCTATCTCCTCTCCCTCATTGCCATCACCTCCCTCTCTCCTCTCCCTCATCGCCACCACCTCCTTCTCTCCTCTCCCTCATTGCCATAACCCCTCTCCATCACTCCTCATCACAATTTCCCCTTTCTCTCTCCTCGCTCATCGCACGTAGGTTCTCATCAGGGCTCCACATCACCCATTATGCCTCGTCATCTCCCACTCATATCTCCATCACGTACTCACTTGAATCTTTACAAAACATTCTTTGTTTCATCGCAATCGAAGTTGCCATTGAGATTTACAGAGAAAACAAGGAATACTTTTGTTTTCCATAAAATTTAGCCACACGTCGAGTCAGAAACGATTAACTTCAACATCAATTTGTTTTCGACCAAAAAAATGATTTTATCATTACGTAGCCCAACAGTATAAAAAACCGTAATTTACTGTGAATTGACATTTTCCGTGAAAAGTTGTAAAAACGCATAAGTCGTGAAACAATCCGATAGGAATTAAAAACGAAACGATTTTTTCTGACCTTGAAAAACAATCTAATCTCTAGAAAAACTGAGAAACGATCACCATGCATTCAACCATACTCATCTCACTGCTTAAAGAAAGAAGGAACTAAAGACACAAACTCATCTTAAACCCAACTTGTTCCTAGTAGTATTTTTAAAACCAACTAATTCTAAGTTGTCAACCTGAAAACTGTAAAAATTCTACCGATTTACAACGATCTATAAAACTACTTACAAATTCATATGCCTAGATTGTCATGCCCATTCTAAATAAGATCTCAGGGTTTCAAATATACTTGGTTATTTTGAAGCGGAACAAAGAACAAATAAAAACAAAGGTTTATGTACTCCAAGCATTGTGCCTCTACCGGTATACACACACAAACTGGATTGGAACGGGACGGTAGTACTGTCAAGATCAAAGCTCAAGCCCTAACAAACCTTTTGTCTCTACTGCTTTCAAGGGTTTCACGTTAGATGACCTTGTCTAAAGATAATCTCACAAATAATATTATATATATATATATATATATATATATATAACACCCATCTCGACATACGTGACCTAACTGTCAAATGGGCTGAGCCCTTTAACCAATTAAAATAATTGGATATTTATATGGATTACTCTCTCTTTTTCAAAATAATTAGTATTAAGCTTATTGCACACCGTTTAAGGAATTATAATTTTTTATTTAATTTATCTCGTTTGCTTAAAAACAACAATAACTATAAATAATTCAACTAATACAAAATCATATTGGATAATATAAATAGTCATAAACATCAACTTACATTAATCTTTTACACAGAAACTTGAAAACATCACTTAAAATAAAACATATGTTTTCCTAAAATACCACTTAAACTGAAACGGATGGAGTATTATATCAACCAAACTATTTTTTACACATGAACGGGTTCTGGAACCGAGTATCAGGGCCTAGAGAGCCATGTGTGGAAGACAAAGGCTCCAAGTAAGATGAAACATTTCTTTTGGTATGCTATCTCGGCTGTGTGGCGGCGATAGAGAGGCTCACTTATAGTCACTTGGGAACCAATAGGAGTTGTCCTAGTTGTGATGGGCCAGTGGAGTCGATTAATCATATTTATATTGAATACCCCCCAACCTTGCAGGTTTAGGATTTATTAGACTATATGTCCCTTCCGGGGTGCTTCTGAGTACATCTATATATAAAAACACAAACTTTTTTTTTGGAAGAGAAAAGAGGTGGCTCCACTGGAACCACGATTTGATACCTTCCCGTGGATATGTTGGTACATCTAGAAGGCACGGAATGACAAAATCTTAATGGGAAAGTCATATCCCCGATTGACACTCTCCAACTTGCGACCCTTGACGCAAAATGTTGGAGAAAAGCTAAAGAAAAAGGAGGAAGTGAATGAGGATCATGAGAACTCTCCTACTACAGAGGTTGAGACAGTTCCCCCTTGGATACCTCAAAATCTCTGCCTGTCAAATTGATGCTTTTTCATGGATCAATAATGGATGTGTCAGTGGTCTATGGTGGAGTCTAAAGAATCAAATGTGTACTGGATCTTTTGGATTACAGACATGCCGACAGAAGCCTCTCAGCCTCACTTTTTGAGATGGAAAGCTTACTTTGGGTAGCTTCATGAATGAAAGAGAGGAGGATAACCTCGATCTGTTTCGAGACAGACTGCTCGGACCTAGTTGATATGACTACGAAGCCGATGGACTGGCCAACATTCACGACGGAAATTGATATGTTCCAAAGACTACAAGAAGATTTCGAAGATGTGAGTCTGATTCATATTCCTCTGAGCAAAAATGGACGGGCGGACTCACTAGCGAAAGCGGCAAGGACCAGAGGATATATTTTCCCCATATAGATAAGACACAAATAGACGGATTGGCAGCTCGGAGACTCAGCTCATGTGGCCAAGACTTGCTCTAGTTAAATGGGTACTCAACCTAAAACGATTAATATATATCACACATATATAAGATAATTCATAATCCATCAAACCCAAAACTCATTTTAATATGAATTAAAACTAATTGCGAATGATCTAATTTGGTAGGCATGTGACCATGTAGGATTATATAATATTAGTAATGAATTTTTAATTCATAGATTATAAGCGGTTACTGTCAAAACATTATATACAACTAACATTATATGATTGTCAAACCTCCACGTTACAACTTTAGGAAATTCTCCACTTGTACTAGAATCAGGTATTCTCACAATCCTTTGGTCTCTATATCTCGATCTTAGCATAAGGGAAGAAAAGTTGTCATCTTTATTATGATAGATCATGTTTATCGAACTCTGATTTAGACTGATAAAACAAACGAGTGACATTCACCTGTTGAGAACGGTCAAGCATTTTCAATATCAAATCTTTGATTGTCCTAGAGATTTTATCTCACATCATATGAGAGGGAAAATCTCGTCTTGTTACATCCATGTTCCTTACAAACTTCACATAATACATAATCAATACCTTTATAATCACCAGTTATGGCTTACGTTGACAAGGTCAAAGAAAACTAATCCACAAGTAAAATATCATGACAAACTCAGGTCTAAGGACTATACTCTGTAGTCTTAATGAGAAACGCTTATGAAACTCATATAACAATCTTGTAGAGTTCTTATAGCGGGTCAGTTCGATACTATGTTCCCTACCACATATCTATGTGACTGACTTTAATACACCATATTAAATGACTCCATGAAACTTAGTCATTAATCACCTCACATATTAGTCATTAACGGTTATTAATGTCCCAAGTTAATAACCTCGACTATGGACTTCAATAACTTATAGCATATTTCACTTATAGGGTTCATGATCATATAAATTATTTTTGGAATCTTATTTAATCATATAATAAGTAAATAAATCTGAAACAACTTTCATTTTGAAAAAGATAACTAAATTTCTCTAAACGTGAACATCATATCATAAAAGAAAATTATCCCACTACAAGAAA
>CAJHQP010010491.1:0-18427 GCA_905132765.1 Moricandia arvensis
AATTAACTTGTTGAAAACAGCTAATATATCCGTTAAAGTTAAAATTCATATAGGCGACGAAACTGGTCGGATGAGTAATAAATAATCGGTGATGTGACGCATTAACTTATCATTAACCAATAAATAGTTTGATAAAATTTTATCGTTTGTTGTTGGAATATCGACCTTTACTATACAGAACAATTCATGATGTTATATATCTCCTAAATTTGAACGTTGTAGCTCTGGTTTCTAACGTCTCTTTTTAGAAAAAATGCTAATTATTCTGTCCTTTTTCCCATTTGGATGTATTATATCAATAAATGGTTAGATGTAATTCATTGATTGAAAGATACTGTTCTTGAAACTTA
Organism: Moricandia arvensis; assembly: GCA_905132765.1. Taxonomy (NCBI): domain Eukaryota; kingdom Viridiplantae; phylum Streptophyta; class Magnoliopsida; order Brassicales; family Brassicaceae; genus Moricandia; species Moricandia arvensis. The sequence goes on from CAJHQP010010491.1 coordinate 351, forward strand.
AATGACATGTACAAATGCTTAATGGTGCATTAATTTGTTTATTTTTACAAGTTCGATATAAGAACAACGTGTAACATTTGACCAGGTGATTATGGTGGAGTGGTAAGGAGGCGAGACTAGAACGCTAACACGTTTCAGGTTCTGCCGCGAAACTTAATCACAATTATCCTGTTACTTTACACGGATATGGGCATATGATTTAGAGCCCATTTGAATATCCGGAGAGATGGTCTATCCGTGGGTTGCACCTCCCCTTGGGACTAGTCTGGACCTTTCTATGGGCTTGGAATACCTGCAGGTTAATAAAAAAAAACAACAACGTGTAACATTTTTGTCTTGTTTAAATCCAACTTCTAATTAGTATATACTAGGATAAGACCTGCGCTTGCGCAGGATGAATATATGTAATTAAAATATAAAATTTTAGTATTGACAAATTTAAAATTTACATATGATTGTTTTTGTATGTATTTGAAATTTAAGAATTTTGAATTTTTATATAATTATCTATACGTAGGATCAGAAATAATTTTAATTAGAAATGTAGATCAAATCTTAGAATTTAATGGATCTGTTTTCATATATCTTTTCACTTTTCAGTGTTCGAGTGATGGAAAATAAATGGCGTATTACTGCGCTTGATTGGTAGAGTATTAGCAAGTTCCCTAATGTTTTTTAAGAAGCAATTGGTAAAATATTTGCATTTAAATATATAAAGTTTCAAAACTAATTTAATATAATTTATTTATCTGTCTAATAATATTAGAAAATTATATTTTTTTTACAAATTATTATTTTTTAAAATAATTTATAAAAAAATTATGTTAATTTTTAAATTATTTTTAAAAACAATATTTTAAGTTTTTCAAATATAAATAAATAATTTAAAATTAATTATGGTCATGATTTAACATAACCATAATAATTTAAAATATCAAAAAATTAAAAATTAACAAATTAATAATTAACTCAGTTTTATATCATGATTTAACAATTTAAAAATTAATTATGGTTATGAGAAGTTTACGTTCACGTGTCGGTCCTATTTATCTTCCATTTTTCTCTTGCTATGTTTTTTTATATTTTGGTTATTACTCGATATAAATATTTATTTTGATTTTATTCTCATTTCGTTTGTTTTAGAAAATACTTAAGATTTAAAATAATTAAAGAGATACATACTAAGTATGTATCTCTTAGTATGTATAATAAATATTTTATATTTATATTTATTAGGTTAATAAATAATAAGTATTTTATATTTATTATTTATTTTATATTTTTATGCATACTATAAATAATAAAATAATAAATACATATTAAATAACTAAGAAATCAGTTACTATTATGTAATAAATTGGCGTATGCATATAAATTTAACTATTACTCTTGTTTATTCACATTAGGGTAAATAAAGCAAAATAATCAATCTTATATATTGTATATGATATATAATTAAATTTAAATGATATAAACATAGTAATATAACACACTTTTAATATGGATATTAATTAAATGAGGTTTCTACTCATATGATTTTATGATTATTTACATATTTGGTGTAACAAAACTTTACACCAACGATTTTTTTTAATGTGAGATGTTTAGTAGTTTCAATAATTTATAATCATTTAAAAAAAACAATGACATATTTCAAAATTAAAATATTAACTTTTCAATATATGTTCAAGGCAAATATCAAAATATAAGTATGTATTTTCATACGATGTATAGTTTAATTAAAATGATGTTAAATATATATAAACTAAAATTATTTCTTCATATGGTCTTCTAATCATTATATTTTAGTATAGAAAAAAAAAATTAAAACCTTGATCTTAAAAGTTTATGTGGGACTTTTAACAGTTTTAGTAATTTATACTCATTTTGAAAATTCGAAATACAACATACACAAAAAAAAATCTAGATTTTTATTATATGATTAATGTAATTGTGTAATTTATTTTAATAATAAAGAAATAAACAAAATGAAAAAGTATACAGATTGTTATCAAATCTTTATTGTTTAAAATCATTAATTGTCATATATATATTTTGATCATATTAGGTAATTCCGTAGGTTTTATTTAAGGAAAGCATGTGAAACAATAAATATTTAATATATGCGACCAACTATAACCTACGGAATATTATATTGCTAGAGAATATTATTTTTAAACTATACATTATATCACATACTTTAGAATCCTTGGGATTTGAAAATAGGAGTCAAAGAGCTATGCCACGTAGGATTGGGATTATTTTTAATTCTTACAAATTTAAGGTTACAACTTTTTAAATGATTCTCAAATAATATATAGGGGAATGATTTAGCTACTTGGCCTAATGAACGCGTTTAGATGTGTCATATGTGGCAAAAAAACAATGAACCATGTAGGTTAGCTAATCAAACACCTTAGAGTTTTTTTTATTAGTATAATTGTATAATAATGAATCAAGCTAATTGGTCCATATATTTGGTGTCCGTCCAAGGAAAAAACGATATTGTGTAGTTTAGTTGTACTATACAAGTTGAACACTTCTGCTGGCTAGTATTAAATTGTTGATGTAATTACTAATTGAAAAATAAATAAATTAGCTATTACGACGTGAATCTATGCATTTATAACTTTTTGAATAATCTTCATACGAAATTTTAATTACCTGTTTCATGTCAAACTACAAATAGTACATTCGATTCTAATTTGTTTATTTCACATTTTATGACATGCTATCATGATTCTAAGAGTAATATATATATTTCATTCTTTATAGTTATTTTAACAGTGTTTCTTTTTCATGAATGATTTGCATGTCGTACTGTGTAAAATGAATTTAAAAGGAACGTAGTCCAGGGGCTGGTTCAATTTTATGCACATATGCTCCATACCAATGTACATATACCAATGTACATATGGTTACTATTACAATTCGAAATTATGTTTGAGTTGCGTTGTTTGAGACCTAAATATAAAAACAAAGTAAGATATCCATATAGAAATAGTACTTATAATGATAGTTATTTTTTGTTCGATTAACTGTTGAGACGAAATTATTATTACATAATTGTGGTTTTGGATTCGGATGATTACGAGTTTCGGTTCCGAATCTTATAGTATTTGAAAGAAAAAATAGTATTTTTAGTGATTATATGTTTTTGTGTTTGTACTTTGTATGATGGTTTAGATATGCCGATATACATAGATAACAATATAATCTTTTGGAATATGAAAGCTAACTTTAATAATATTTCTATATATGTTTATGGGGTTTGTCGACATCGTACGTTATCTTTCACCCAGGCTCGGAGTCGGTAAGCTCTGGTTCATTCGAAACGAAAATTGAAACACAATGTACATGAAAACACTATGTTATACAAAGAGGTGTCACTTTCATATTGACTTGTTTCCACCCTATTCCAAATATGAACGTAATAAAAGTCTAATATGAATATATAATCATATTTTCTTATCAACCAAGAAATAGAATTCAATGCGGTAGGTCACTTGGATGATGTCTGTCCACCAAGTTGAGTTTTAGATAGGAATGTTAGCTGCTTGTCTTTGATGTTTACGCTATGCTGCTATTATATAAGATTAAACAAATGTAGATGTCTATTATTGTACTGTCTGGCCGCAAATGGTAGTCGTCACGAAACAAAGACTAAATAACCATTCACACACTACGGTGTACATAATTTGGAAACTTAGTTAAATATCATGTGTGCATCTATACTGGTATTTGAAGGAGATAATACAATCTTTAACACAGAAACTCACAATCTTAACTCTATTAGATGATAAGTACTTTGGTTAAATTCATACATAACAAGCCTGTCTCAAAAGATGTGCATAAGGTGTTTTCGCATTGGGTCCAAAAAAAATTAGACAACTTTAATTACAATTTAGGGATTATTTTTCAAATTTAGGGTGGTTTCCAAATTGTTTTATATTCTCCATACTCTAGACCTTCTAAAAGAATGAGATGGGCCTGTGTGATTAGAGTCGCATGTTGTAGATTGCAGTTGCAGAGGGCTGCAAAGATATATAAAAGAACAGGACCTGCTGGTCTTACAAATATATTATTCAAGAAGGCAAGTTGTTTCACGCTTTTGAATCGAAGAGTAACTAAACCCACATGTGAGTCCATTTAAGCTAAACACAGCCCATTATGAATGCTCTGGACCAAAACGACCACGTTTGACTCGACGTTCTCCCAGCCGTCGGATGCTAAGCAACCAAGGATTAACAACCGTTAGATAGAGAAAACAAGAATCCGATGCGGCCAAGAAGTGGTGTCAGTCCTTTTTATTCTCTCCGAGTCTTGTCAACTCTCTCATTCTGTAATCGCGCGAATCTCTCTCAGAACTTGTTGTTTATCGCAGATCGGAGTTTTTGTTTACGTCGCCGACCCGATAATCTGATAAAGGAAGATGTCTGCTTCTCAGGAAGAAGACAAGAAGCCCGGAGACCAAGGACCAGCTCACATCAACCTCAAAGTCAAGGGCCAGGTTCTGTCACTCTCTTCTCTTCAACTCTCTTGTTTTGAGAATTTTTACAGGCATATCTTTTAAAGGAATCGTTTTTTAAAGTTTTTTAAAACAGTATATATTGCCGTGATTGATAAAAGTTGTTAAGCTTGGTGTATGAGTTCTTTACCGTAACAAATTAACTGTATGTGCCTGTAATGGTTTTAGAATTGTGTTTTGTGCAAATTATATTTTGAAGGATGCAAAGTGTGATTTTGAATCTTTCTTTACGGACTGGTGATACTTAGGATGGAAATGAAGTCTTCTTTAGGATCAAGAGGGCCACTCAGCTGAAGAAGCTGATGACCGCTTACTGTGACCGTCAATCTGTGGATTTCAACTCAATTGCTTTCTTGTTTGATGGTCGCCGTCTCCGTGGTGAACAGACTCCTGATGAGGTCAGATCACTCTCTCGCTCTCTCTCTAGCTTTTCTCCTTTTTTGAGTTGTTTACTTGTCCTAAACCTAGAATCTCCACTGTTACAGCTTGATATGGAAGAGGGAGATGAGATCGATGCAATGCTCCATCAGACCGGTGGCATGTATATGTTCTGCTTTTAGTGGTCTTTAATTTTATTGTGTGTTCAATAAGACGGTGTGATGTTATTATCTGATCATTAAATATCTAATGGGCTCTGTAATGAAGCGGTAGCTTTAAATAAAAGCTACTTTAACCGACCTTGGTAATTGATATTAAAACTTGTCCCCCACGTTTGCTTGCGCCCCAAGTTTCTCGTGGCTTTATGAAGACCTAGCTTTTCGCTTTTCAACTTCTACCGTGACAAACTAATAATAATGGCTCTACCTTCCTGATTTGGGTTGTGCTCATTATCTATGACACTGATGGAGGAAAGCTAGCCTTCTGTAGACACGGAGATAAACAATGGACTGGTTTTGGAGACTGATCACATTGATGACATTGTGTTCTGTAGTGGGGTCTTCTTAGCCATGGACAGAACTGGAGTGATATATCAGTGCGAACTTATCCCTAACAATCCAAAGGCTATTCCTTTATGCACCGCCTCACCGTTTCGGTACGACCCTTGTAAGAAATACTTTGCGGAGTCGGATTATGGCAAACTGTGGGTGGTTCTACAGAAGCTAGAAGTTAGCGACGATTTTAATTTCGCAACGTATTTAGAGATTTACGAGTTCAATTCAGAGTCAAAAGAGAGGACTATGGTGAGAAGCTTGATAGGAAAAGCTTTGTTCTTGAGCCCTCAAGGTAGATGTGCAGCAGTTTTAGCAGGTGAAACCGGAACTGGAGGGTTCATCAAAGACAATACTGTTTACTTCATTGATGGGTGTCTAAGATCCGGGCCGCTGAATCTGAGCGTTTTTGAATGGGAGAGTAAGCAAATCAAGAAGCTTCACCACTCAAGATTTTGTAATCTTATGTTTTGGATCACACCTGCAGATGTTCTTCAAAGATGAAAAGACTAACGCCCTTTCGTATGACGTACTAAAGGTTTTGTATCTTTGTTTCAGTTTTGGTTCTTCTTGTACATTAGATTTTGTGAGTTGTTTTGTGGACAAAAATAAAGTTATGCAACTTTTTCAGCATCTATCAAGAAGCATTTCTCAGTATGTACTCAATTATTCAGATTGGAAGTGTAGCTTTTGTAGATTTATCAACTGACGGCAACCAATTCACGAGAAAATCTATTTGTCAAAAAAAAAAACTAGTTCATCCTAATCGTAATACTGAAATAAAGTATTATGTTAACCTAGTTACCATTCTTACTAACCTATCTGGTACTAAATAGAACCACATTCCTGCCTCCTAAATCTTGAAAACACACAAAAAGTAACCAAACCAATGGGTTTGAGATTTAACAAAATGAGACCAGACAGAGACAAGGGTCCAGTGTACAAATCAGAAACATAAAAGGCACTGATACCAACATTTCATATCGCGTCTAGACTACTTATGACTTCCTCACAGCTTACAGGAATCTTAAAGTAAGGAGATTACAAGTGCAAAGTGATGATTGAAGAGCTTTACCATCTTCTTGAAATGGTCAAGACATGTTGGATGAGCCTGTTGCAGGGCTTGAGTGAGCAACAACAAGTGGTGGACGGAGAGCTTTGTGGTTAGCTTCAGCTTCTTTGCGAGCTTTGTACATCTCCTCTGTCTCCACAACAACCATCCTTTTAACCTGCAAAGAAGATGGTATCACTACATGCTAATAGAGACAGAAAGGAACATAGAGAACCTGTTGAATCATTCCTCTGATGGAAGAAGTGTTGGAGTGCAAAACAGTGCGGTGGCATCTGCGGAGACCCATAGCCTCGAGAGTACGCCGGTGAAGCTTCCTGGTTCCAGGGAGACCTCTCACTAAGCTTATGTACAAGCTTTGGCTCCATTCAATGGGGACTTTAGCTTTGAATGCTCTAAAACCACTCATTCTTACTTCGTTGACTCTCTGTAACCATCACAACACACACAGAATAACAACATAGATAAGCCATACTTGTACAGAATCAGCTTCAATTTTAAAAGCAAAGATTGAATCACACTAGTTAAAAAATAAATTGGAATCTCATCAGATCGATCACCTCAAAGCGATAACAAGAGTAGCATGATAGAGGCAATGAGATACCTGGAAGAAATTGATGCGCAACAGATCGTCGACGGCGAACCAGAGCTCGGAAAAAAATCGTTGAGCTTCGCGTTTGGCCAAGGGTTTTTAGCAGCACAGTCGTAAACGAGTTACAATAGCTCAAGCTCCCACTTTGGGCTTATCTCGGCCCATTAATTAACAATCTCTATTATACCGACCCTGACCGATGAAATTAGCATTTCATTCCTACCCATTTTGATACTACCTTACAAATTTACATTTAAAGAATATTTTCAAATAAACTTAGTTAATTTTTTTAAATATTTATAAAAAAAAATTAAAAATCAACCTTATTTATTCAAACCAAAATAATAACTATTAAAATGTAAACCATATTAATATATTTTTAGAAAGTATATAATATTTGTACAAAATAATACTTAGCTTATATTATTTTTGATAATTTATCATATTATATATTAATGTTAATGTGATATTATATTTTGAAATCTTCAAAGTTAGAACTCATCAATGGAAGTGCTCTATGCTACTAGTGATAGATTACATAAGAGCAAGTTTATTACTGTCCCTTAAGAGGGATTTGTTAGTATTAATGAGTATTTAAATTAAATAAAAAATGTGATTAAGAGAAGGGGCGTCCCTTAATTAGGAGCTTCAAGGGACTAGTTTCCCGAGCCACGTGTCTGGTTTTTAGAGGGTAGAAGAACGGTGTCGAGGGATAATCTATTTTTTCTTTTCTTCTTTCTCTCTTTCGTGTTTTCTTCTCTCTCTCGGGCGAAAGGCGATTCTCTCCCACTCCATGGCTGTACTCGACGGAACGGCGGCGGCTCTATCAGTGGGTCTCGGCGAGGAAGGGAAACCGTGACCTTTCTATCGATGGGATTTCTCGACAATATTTTCTTGCCTCTATCAGTGGCTCTCTGAGATGATCTATACCCGCGACTGTTTTGGGTGAGGCAAATCGAAAGGTAAAGCTGCATGTCTTTAGATTCTTCATCGTGAATCTTAATAGTGGCTGAGATTAATTTTTGATTTGTTTGTGTATGTTTTGTCTTGAGGTGGTTTGATCAAGAGGATGTCCGAGAGAAATTGTGTTTGTCTGGGTATAGGTATATTTTTGTGCTTGTTCATCGTCAATTTTAATATCTAAATCCTCAAATTTGTTGTGATTTGTCTCGGTTTTTTTGGTGTTTAGGTGGTTTGATCAACACACATCACACCAGTTCTTCCCACAAAGGGGCTACGATTCATCATAGAGGTAAAAACCTATGTGTATTTACTCTGTTTAATTATGATAAAGCATTGAACTCGTTGGTGGTTAGTGTTAGGTTATGTAATAAATTGCTTTAGTTATTGTTAGATTACAGTTGAGTTTTGGTAATAAATAGCTTTGTGTCTTTGGTAGATAGAAATCAATTGTGTGTTGTGTAGATGGTGTTAGATAAATGTCCACTCCGACAGCTAGGTTGTGATCAATGCAGGGATAAGATTTAGTCTATAAAAAGCTTGTCTTCTCTTGTTTCTTGAATGAATTTGAAAACGTCTTCCTCTTCCCACTCCCTCTTTGCTTCCCCATCTTTTATTTCTTCTTTCTGCCTCGCATCCGAAATGGATTCTTATCCATTTCCTCACCAGTTTAAGTTTGGTGAACTACTTAGTCAACAAACTCTTTCCTTTGGTAACACTGAAGATAGTGTTGAACTATCTTCATCACAAGTTCCATTTCTAGGCAGTCTAGGAACCAAAGCTTCTAACTGTGACGGTGACACTGTTGCTGAGCGCTGAGAACGCCGGAAATGGACACCAACGGATGATGTTGTCCTGATCAGTTTGTGGTTAAACACGAGCAAGGATCTTGTGGTTGGCAACGAGCAAAAATCCACCGGTTTTGGAATAGGATTGCTGCCTACTACGCTGCAAGTCCTCTGGTTGCTGGCTGCGAAGAGAGAGAGGCAAGGCATTGCAAGCAACGCTGGGACATGATCAATGACCTTGTGTCAAAGTTCTGTGGCTCGTATGAAGCTGCTACTAGAGCGAAAACTAGCGGCCAGAATGAGAATGACATTCTCAAGCTTGCTCATCAAATATTGTACAACAATTACAACAAGAAATTTACTCTTGAACACGCTTGGATGGAACTGCGACACGATCAGAAGTGGTGCGACTTAGCTAGTGCTAAAACGAAGGGAGCTCGAAGAAGAGGAAGTGTGAGGACGGTGGAGATTCCTCAAGCTCTCAAGCAACTTGCTCCAAGCGTCCCCGGGTGTGAAGGCCGCAAAGATGAGTGCTAAGAAGATGGTGGTGGAGGAGAGTAATTTTAATGAGTTTCAGAGCATGTGGACAATTAAATAGCAGGATCTGGCGGCCAAAGAAAGGTTGTCTAGGATGAGTCTCCTTAACAGTCTTATTGGAAAAAATGAACCTCTAGTTGAGTACAAGATGCCCTCAAGAAGAAGCTCATAAGTGACTTGTTGTCAAACTAGTTTCAAGTGTAAGCTATGTTTCACGTTTAAGCTATGTTTCATGTGTTATGTAATAAATAAATTTCAAGTTTAAGTTTAAGCTCTATTTCAAGTTTAAGTTTAAGCTCTTGTTCATGTTCTTGTTGTTGACTGCTCTTGTGTCTAAATTGTTCTTGTTGTATAGTGCAGACGGCTGCTTCATGAGGAGAGCATAGTTCACAGAGGAGAAGGGAGCATAGTTCACAGAGGAGAGGGAACTATAGTTCACAGAGGAGAGTGGAGCCTAGTTCACAGAGGAGAGGGGACTATAGTTCACGGGTTGTCTTTGTAGTTTTGTCTTTTTGCCTTTGTAGTTTTGTAATTTGTTGTCTTTGTTTAGACACAGAGTTACTTCTTGTCAAAACAAGGGTCACGGGTTTTGTAGACACAGAGTTAGGTCACGAGTTTTGTAGACTTGTTGTATTTGTTGTTTTGTAATTTGTTTCACGGGTTGGTACTAGAGTTGTTGTCTTTGTAGTTTTGTATTTTTTATAAGACACTTATAAAAAGACATCGTTCACTTACCATCCTCTCTTCTTTTATAAAAAGAAAACTAGGCCATCTCTTCTTTCATTAAAAACAACTCTCTCTTTTCATTTCTTCTTTCATAATTTTTTTTTAATTATCTCATGGTTTCTTCTTCATAAACAATTTCGAGGACTCAATCGATAAAACTTTCGATCAATATTTTGATCAAACATTTGAAAATCTGTTCAATGATCAAGAGACGAAAAGAAGAGAAGAAAAAAAAGAGTTTTATCGAAAGAAACCGTGAAGAAGACCATCTCCGGTTATGGAATGATTATTTCACTGACGCTCCAACATATCCTCAAAATCTTTTTCGACGACGATATAGAATGAACAAGGCATTGTTCATGCATATTGTTGATCGTCTCTCCAATGAAGTTCAATTCTTTCGTCACAAGAAGGACAGTCTCGGAAGGCTTGGTCTCTCTACACTTCAAAAGTGTACAACAGCTATTCGTGTGTAGGCAATATGGTTCTGCGCTTGATGCGGTCGACGAATACCTGAGGCTCGGTGCAACCACTGCTCGGTTATGTGTAGAAAAATTTGTGGAAGCAATATAGATTTGTTCGGCGATCAATACCTAAGAAGACCAACACCGGATGATCTTCAACGTCTACTTCATATTGGAGAGCTTCGTGGATTTCCCGGGATGATAGAAAGCATCGATTGTATGCATTGGGAGTGGAAGAATTGTCCCACTGCTTGGAAAGGACAATATACTCGTGGTTCTGGAAAACCGACAATCGTTTTAGAGGCGGTTGCTTCATATGATCTCTGGATATGACATGTGTTTTTTGGACCTCCATGTACCTTAAATGATATAAATGTTCTTGATCGCTCACCTGTTTTGATGACATAATTGCAAGTGAATTTCTCGATCAACGGAAGAGAGTATGATTTGGCTTATTATCTCAGCGATGGTATTTATCCTCAGTGAGCAACTTTTATCCAATCTATTTCAATTCCACAAGGGACGAAAGTAGTTTTATTTGCTCAACGTCAAGAAGCTGCCCGAAAAGATGTCGAGCGTGCTTTCGGAGTCTTGCAAGCTCGATTTGCCATTGTTAGAAATCCAGCACTTTCTTGGGATAAATCAAGATGAAGAAGATTATGAGAGCACGTGTCATACTCCGTAATATGATAGTAGAAGAAGAAGGAGATGAATACCCTCAATATGATGTTTCGGATTTCCAACAAAGAGAAGGTAGCGGAACTTCACATGTCGATCTCACCTATTCTACAAAAAGACCTACAAATATCGCCAATCAGATGGGTGTTCGAACAAGAATTCGTGATAGACAAGCGTATCAACAACTAAAGGTGATTTGGTTGAACATATATGGCGTAAATTTGAACGTGATCAAGACAACAACTGAGCTTGGATGCCTCTTTCAAATCTTTATCGTTTATTTTTGGTTTGTATTTTTAAATGTTATGTAATAAATAAATTTTGTGTTTTAAAAAAATATGTTTAAATTATTTTTTATTGTTAAGGAATCTTAATTAAACAACTACCAATAAATCACTATAAAAATATGTCTCTTAACAAAGTTGCTTAACTTAATTTTAATAATTAAAAATTAACAAAGAATCACTTAAGCAACTCTAGCAATAAACATGCTCTAAGAGCATTGTGCAATGGGGGATTCTTAAAGGGTTCTTAGCGAGTGGAACCCGCTAAATCTTCCAATTAAGAAGTATTTTTAGTTGGGTTCTAGCACTGTTCGCGGGTTCCACTGACACGTGGCGACCCGCGATTGATCCTTTTTAAAAAAAAAAAAAACTAAGAATAATTATGCTCCAAGTATTTCATAGAAGCTGCCTAGAATAGCTGATAATACAACGACAACAAAAACACACATAATTGGTTCTATGATTATTCTTACTGATCATGACTCTAGAGATGTATACAAATGTCATAACTCGAGAGATGTATAAAAAAGAGCACGTAACTATATTATCACATACAAACATAGATTACCATCTTCATCATACGATGATACTAACAAGTGCATATATGACCCACATCACACTCCTTTAGCGGTGTTGATAGGCAAACCATCATCATCACCCTTCTTGCGATAGTCTCTACCCTCTTCCCTCTTTTCAAACTCCATTTTCACTTTCTCCTTATCCGCCTCGGAGTCACTAGACACGTTGACCGCCTCCGCTGCTCCGTCGTAAGCCTTCTCCGACGTCTGGCTAGCAACACCTTGTCTTGAGATCTCCTCCACGGTGGAAATAGGGTCTCTTCCTTCCTCCCTTCCTCCACTCGCACTTCCTCTCTATATATTAGAGGAACCCCCCATAATTTAATTAATTTTATATCATCAAAAAAATATAGGAGAATTAAGAACATACCTTAAGGTAAAGAGAGTAAAGACATGATGATCTTATATTAGGCTTGGAGATCAATCTTTGGTTCACATGATTTCTCAACATTTTGTTTTCTTTGGAGAGGCTCTTTCACTTTTGAAGATAAAACCATCAGAAGGATACTCTCTTCTATACTCCTCAATTGCTAACTGATGTATGTATGAATCATACACTATGATGATGGTGTTTATGACTATGTGCCACGTGCGTGTTACGTGTTTATATGGTTGACAAGGTTACCATACCGGGCCGATAAATATTGCTTAGCTTGCCAACAAATATACTAGATGATGTTTAAAAAGGGTTTCATATTTTAAAATAGATAATATTTTTATATTTTAATATAACTTTTTGGTTTATCAAAAATTATGTAACTAATAATATATCTATTTTGTTTTTTTTTTGTAACTGTTTAATAATTTCTAATTTATATATCAATCATATTTTTATAATAAAAATAAAATTTTTAATAGCCGTAAATAGGAGTGTTAAAATGAACTAGCTCGCTCAGCTCAGCTTACAGTGAGCTCGGATCTTTCGTGAGTTAGCTCAACTCATTTATAATATAAATTTTAATATATAAACTCGAACTCGGATCATCTAGATTATGAGTTAAATGAGTTAACTCACGATCTAATATTAAAAAGTAATTATAAATAACATATAAAAATAATTTTATAATATATTATTCAAAATTTTAATATTAAAAATCCAAACATTTATATTAAATATTAAATAAAACAACACTTAAAAAAATTAAGCTAAACCAATGATCCAAAATCCTTAGTCCTCCTGAAATTTTTGAGACAATTCATCTTCAAAGTCTTCATATGTCCAAATCATAAAAATAAAATAAAAAATTTGTAAATTTGAGAGCAACAAAATTTGTGAAAAATATGATAGGGCAACGTTGGTTTATAGAAGAGTTAAATAATTTCTAAACATGATAATTTATATTTTTTTTAAATTGTTTTCTTTCTTCTAAAAAGTTATAGATAATTTTTAAAAAGTTTAATTTCTATATTATTTATGTATGTTTTACATTTAAATTTAAAAAGGATGAATCTTATTAATATAAAAAATTATCTTTTAAGAAGATTTGGTTTTACATTTTAATTTTAAAAGATAAATACGATTACGATATAAATTATTTTTTACATAAGAAAAATAGAAGTTATCCAAAAAAATAATATATATATATATAACTGTAAGTATAAAAATGATTAAACTCATGAGTTGACTCATATTCATTATAGCTCGTTCTTATAACTCATGATTTAATTTAAGCTCGATCAATAAACTCATTTATTAAATGAACTTGAAAATTTAAAATTGTACTCGTGAAAATTGAGCTGAGCTAAGCCAGGTCATCATTTTGACACTCCTAAACTATTCTAAAACTTTAAGTATTTTAAAATAGAAGGTGTATTTGGTACTTTTAACCTGAACTGAAAATCTAAAGTTTTGATTCGGTTCAGCATGCCTAGTATTTTGTGCTAGGTGCACTTCTAAATATTACATTTTTTTGTTTGAATTGGCTGGCTATAAATTGTTATTTATTGTTGTATGATATATGGATATTTACATCTCAAATTAATCGGTAATTGAAAAAGATAATATGATTAGTAACAAGGTTTATTTCGTAAACTTATTACTCTCTCCGTTTCATATTAAGTGTCACTTTAGATTTGTGCACACGGATTAAGAAAACAATTAATTTTACATATTTTCTATATAAAAACACAATTACCTATACACCTAACCATCTTTCAACCAATAGAAAATAAATTGTAATATAAAGTTAATAAATTTTGCATCGAAAGTCGAAAACAACACTTATTTTGTAACAAAAAAAAATTCCTAAAACGACACTTAATATGAAACGGAGGGAGTAGTTATTAGTAACAAAAAGCCATACCAAAATGTATATTGTCCGCTCGAGGTAAGCAAGGCGAGCATAGAAACAATAAAACGCCGTTACGTGACAGGTGGACCAAGATTCAAACATCGATAAAATAGTCAACGCTTGACTGTCGTCTTACTCTTTGCTGCTGCTCTAGGGTTTAGGGAGATATGTTTACTGATGTTTGAACGAGGTCCGAGGATGCCTGTATGTGGGCATCGTTGAGATATATACAAGTAATGTTTGATAAATTTGGCTGCATTTGTTTCGATATTCACTCTGAACCTTTGTTTTTTTAGACAAAATTGTATTTGTGTATGTTGCCTAATTGAATATCTGCGTTTGCTCTTCTATATCTCTGGTTTGCTTGTTTACTCTGTTATTGTCTTTCTCAATTGTATCTCGCAGCTTGTGGCCTTGGTATGGTTTCACCCTCTTAGCTCAAATCCCATCTACATATATATATCAATGAACATGTTGGTCACATTTTCGATTGTATTCTTCTAGGTCGATTGGGTATTATTGATCATGATGTTGTAGAACTCAACAATATGCATAGGCAGGTACGAGACTTGATGAATAAAACATTGACGTGTGATTTGTAAACTAAACAGCCTTTGGTGTCGGGTGCTGCACTTGTAATGGATGGGCAGGTATGTACATGTTAAGCTGTTATGTTGATATAAGCTCACTGTCTATAACCACAAAGGAGGCCCGTGTTACCGTTGTCTATTTCCAACTCCTCCACCGACAACAGCATGCCAATGATGTTCTGATAGTGGAGTTCTTCGAGTAGGTGCGTGAATGGTTTCTTAACGCAAGAGAAATCTCCACAGTTTCTTCGTTCTTGGGAGTTTTTATTTGTTGTTTATAGTTCCGGGTGTTAATTGGTTGTTTACAAGCGCTAGAGACAATTAAACTCGCTAGCATGGTGGGGAAATCACTCCCTGAACGGTACTAGAACCTAATCAGGTATAGTGTTTGCACAGGTCAAGATCAGTGGCAGGTCAGCCCAGTGCACAGTGCACAGTGTGTGGAGACAATTCATCTTTCAATAAGCAGAAGTTTAAAGATTTTGACTATGAGGACTTCACTCAGTTTCCTTTATCTGTGGTATTGTTCTCTGTTGAAGGCATTATTTTATGTTTTCAACAACAGTTTCATGTATCTTCTATCTGCACCGGTTTGAACCTTCTTACCCAAGAAGCAAGAATCAACAGCAAGGAGTTTAAAGAAATCCTGCAAAGGAAGGAACAACATGTTCTTCTCGATGTTTGACCTGCTCATCATTATAAGATTGTCTCTCTCCCAGATTCACTCAACATCCCTCTTGCAAACTTGGAGGCTCGGTTAGATGACCTTGCTTCAGCTCTGAAAGGAAAAACAAGAGGGCCATGCTAACACTGGATCTTGCACACATCCGAGGCTATACGTTGTGTGCAGGCGCGGGAATGATTCACAAAGAGCTGTTCAGTATCTTCGTGGTGATTCGGGTTTTGATTCAGCATTGGAGTACTGGAAGCTTGGGCAGCAGATGTCAACCCCAACTTCCCCACTTACTAGAAACACCTTTTACACTGCTTATGACATGTAAACGTTGTTTGAATTACATTGTCACTTCCTTATCAAAACTATGTTCAAACCTTGACTGAGTTTTAGATGTTATGATACCTTTGTAGTTTGATAGAGAATAAGATAAAGCTTTTATTGACGAAACAGTGCGACTCAAGAACTGTGTAAATCAAATCACAAGAAGCAAGGTTTAAAGATGCCTAGTGTAAATGAAATGTCTAAAGCCACTTTTTCAGATATGGTTTCTGAGGAAACGTAAGGGAGAGAATAACAAGATTACTTGTTCAGGTTCTGGATGTTGTTAGATTCTTCGTCTTGGTCGGTAAAACGACGCTTGAACATGGCAATCTGACCAATGCTTTGAGCCAGTTGACGCTTGGCACCAAAGTGATAGACTTTGCGAACATGGTGGATTCTAGTCATCATGACGTGCATCAATCTACCGCTCTGTGTACATAAGAGATCCATTGCATCTGTGGCTGTATTCCTTTCTTCATTGTCCCAACAAACTCTACAAAACCCAAAACAAAAAAAAAGACTAGCATTGTTTTTGTTTAGATGCATCAAACTAGCTCTGGAATCATTCGATGAGTCTCCAAATGAACAAAACAATCTAATCTATTAAACTCAAGTACAAATAAAAAATAACTCTTATTTTTACCTAATATTTACAAACACTGATATTATCTCTGCATTCAAACCTCTAAACATTGATTTTTAACAAGAAAAAAATAAATCTGGGCTAAGCCCATTATCAATCTTTATCATTGGAATTGAAGATTTCATAAAAAATGTATGTATTTTCCAATTTTTTTATAATAAAACATAATTATACATATATAACATTAAATAGTTTTATTTTTATTCATATTCGTATAAGCTACCAACTACATTTGAAATATAAAAAAAATGTTAATAATTCGATTATTAATTTAAACTTATTCATTTACAATAGCAAAATTATGTAACTTTCCATAACAATTTAATGACTAAAATACATATTAATATTTATTATAAATGGGTATATATACAAACAAATACAATGTATTATCATTTGTACGATATATTTCTAATAAAAATAACTTATGTAACTTATAAATTTTAAAATTTAATCACCATATAATACACAGTTAGGTCTAGGACGGATCGAATATCTCGGATATTCTAGGATATACGGATTCAGATATGCATTCTTCGATTCGTAAAATTGTTATCTGGATCCAGATATTTGGGGTTAGGATATGCTGACTAAAAAATCCGAATACACGCGGATATCCGGACATGTATTTTTAATTAAAAATAAATTAAAAACTAATTATTAACCATCTATTTAGTCTATTTAAATTATTATTTAAAAAAGCTTAAAATCATTAAAATTTAATAAAATTAAATTTTAGTATTTATATAAAAGTATATGTAATATACAAAGATATCTGTAATTAAATTTTAAATATTTAATATTCGGATCTCGATATCCAGACCTAAAATTTACTATCTCAATTTCTACTTGGATCAATCAATCCGTAAAATCACTATCATGATCTCTGAATATTTGGTTTTCGAAAGCGTTCGAAAGCGGATGGATCCCAAATCGGATAACGGATATTGAATATTAAGTTCAAGTCATATATACAATTATATCAAACAAATTGTTTAAAATATTAGACATTCACAAAAATAACATCCACGCGGGCACGTGGGTCAAAGGCTAGTATACGATTATTGTTAGAGGATATCAAAGATCCATGCACCAAGACTATCTTAACAAGAATAAAGATATTTCTACACTTTTTATTCACCTAAATGCAAAAAAAAGGCAAATCTCTCAAATAAATCTTTTGAAGTTTTTGTCACAAAAATAGACTTAAAAAAGACTAAAATAGATATTTTTTATTTTAAAAATTTTAATATTTTTTTTAATTTTATACCTCACCCCGTAACTATAAGATTAATCCCTAAGTTTAAATTAGTTAACTCAAAGATATAAATGTATATTTACACCCTTTAATAAATCTCTTTTTATCATTTTTCTTTTTATATACTATTTTTAGGAAAAAAACTTTTAAAGTCTATTTTGGTCATTA
>CAJHQP010010492.1:0-18426 GCA_905132765.1 Moricandia arvensis
TTAACTAGAGAGTAGGAACAGAGTGACGGGCCAAAAGGTTATTAAGGATCAGACCCAAGCAACGTTACGAATGAGATGGGTCTCAATATAATTTATGTTCCAACTTATTTTCGCCCACACCAGAATAAACAATTAGTTTGTGGGATGTGTGTGGTAAACTTAAATGGGCTGCAGAGCCCAATATCTCCTGCCTACTTAAGCCTATTTGTCAGCCTTTCGCATCAATCTTGTCAACACGCAACGGGCTACATCTCTAACCAAAATCGAATTGACTGTGTATCTCATTCCACCCGTTAGATCTACAACCTAATCATCCAACGATCACAAAATAGCACACTCAAAATACGACCGTTAGCTCATCCTCATTATTTATAAGAAAGAAGCTCTCTCACTCTCACTCTCACTCTCACTCTCACTCCTTATCTAATTACAAAGAGAAAAGCAAAACCAGAACAAGCAGAAGAGTGAGAATCTCAACGACGCTGAGGTGGTTTTAGTCGTCTTCTTGCTGCAGAAAAACAGGTCCGTCTTCTTCCACACATTTTTATGATTTTTACGGTTTTAATTGTGTTTTTTTTTGGTTAAAGCTTTTTTTTTCGGGGAGAGTTTTGGTTAGATTGCTTGATTGATAATAGAAATGAATGTGTATATATTCACAATGTGTTTAAAGCAAATAGATGAGGCTTCCAGTCATTTGACCGTGTCATTTGTCCGTTAGAGATAGTTATTGTTCATTTGTCTCTCTACCCATGTGTGTATTGATCACTAAATTTCTCCTAATCAATCGAGCAGTTTAAAAGAATTCTCCTAAAGTGTTTTCATGTTTTTCAAAGTTTTTTTAATTATGTGTTTATTTGCTTGTTTTCTTGTTTGTTTGTAAGTTTTTTCTTGTTTGCTTGTTTGATTAGGTGCTTTTTAATGTCAAAGGCTGGAAACTTTCAACATCAAATCCTCTCTGTGAAACTGTCCACGAAAGAGAGTTACAGCCATTGGGAATCACTGCTTTGCTTATCGCTTCTGACCACATAAGGTAACTTATTTGATAGTCAAAGATTGATTTTGCTTGTTACTTGATTTGGTTATGTGACAACAACCAACAAGCAGATTCTGGTCATCGGAGAAAACCATTCTTGGAAACCTTGAATAGTATGTGACAGTGCCAAATCAATAAGTGTTCCTTGTCCGGCTCAGAGGTGGGTTTAGTTTTGCTTAAAAGTATTCGTTTTTTTCTTTACAATGATTGGAAGAGACTAACTTTGGGTTTCGTTGTTGACTCTAGATGGTTCATTTTCTTGCTGATCTGGGGGGATGATGCACTCACACCTTTACGTTCTGTTTCTCCACAGGTATAGAATAAGAGTCTATATTCGGTTCATCGATTATTTGTTTAGATGCTTCTCTAGACTAAGTTGCTCAAGATTCTTGCCTTGTGGATGGAAAGACATGATGAACCCCTATATAATAACAGTTAGCTCTTACTCTTTTGACATCCTTTGTCATTTAGCTGATACTTTATAAGTTTCAAAGTCCATAGTAAACAGTGCCTTATACTCTTCATAACTATATAATCATGTTCTTCTGTAAACTAAGTAGTTCTGGTTCTGGTTCTTCAACCTAAGGAACAAAAATAAGTTATGGGGGATGAGTTTCTCTGAGTTAGTTGTGTGTGATATATTAGGTTCCCGTCATGTATGCTTCCTCCTCTTCAAGAAGCGACATGGCAAGTGATCTCTTCTGCTGGTAAAGAGCTAGATGAAACTGCTCAGAGATGTCTCTACACAGCTCTTTCCGAGAAGATTCAATCCTCATTGGAAACATTGAGACTGTTAGCCAAGCGGTTGTGAACTTAAAAGCAGAATCCGGTTCATAATTTTGAAGTTTCCGGTTTTAGATCCGGTACGGTAATCAATTATTTCCTTCATTTAATATTTTCTTGAGCTGATAAAATATTCTACAAGTTGTAATAAGAATGAACTTGTAAACACCTTAAATTCATATGAGAGCATCTTCAAATTATCTCTGTTATAGCATTTATTTGGCAATTTTGAAGTTTCGGTTTGGGTTAGATTGGGTACCGGTAATCAATTATTTCTTCATTTAATATATTCTTGAGCTGAGAAAATATTCTACAAATTGTAATAAGAATGAACTTGTAACACCTTAAATTCAAATAAGAGCATTTTCAAATTATCTCTGTAATAGCATTTATAGGCAAAATCACTTTAACTTATTTCTTATTCTAAAATAAAATCACTATATTCTCTATTTTAAAATAAAAAATAGCATTCATCTATATTTTAGTCTAATATTTAAAAGATTACTGTTTTAGAAAAATACATTATATCAGATTTCATATTTATTATAGGGTTGTTATAGATTTTTAAAAATAGTAAAATATAATGGAAATGGTTTAAAAGAAGATAACTCGAATGATTAATGTAAAAAGACAGTCATTTGTGTCTTGTCTGTAACGCCGATGATCTGGGTCAAGTTGTGTCTCTCTGCTGAATCATTGATGCTGGACCAGAAACTGTTTTGAAACAGAGAGAGAGGGTTCTGTTATGAGACAAACGTGGGTGACACACAAGCCCGGCGTGCCACGTGAGACTATCGAGCCACCGTTGCAACGAGTGGTCCCTACATGGTCACGCCGGGGAGGCAACCATCACGTGAAAAAGGAAACTTCCGAAGCTCAGCGAAAACGGTGTCGTGGCATTTTCGTAAACCGGATCACGTTAGCTAATTGCACGTATGGCAAATTCGTAAATTACATGGGTAAAGAGATATGTTCCCACGTGCTTGGTCCGGAGGACACGCGTGACATCACGTAGTGGTAGTTTCGTAAATATAAGGTCAAACTAGGGGTAAATTGGGTAGTCTAGGCTATTTGTTTACTCTTTAGCTCTCAATATGAATGTATTAACAGATTCTTCTTCCTCTTAGCTTTAAGCTCCTTCATCTTCTTCTTCCTCTCCACTTCCTCCGATCACCGGAAAATTCACCACCGACGAGTTTACAAAGCATCTTGATCGCCGTGCGTTTAACTTAAGTCACCTTTATCCTCAAACTAGCTTAAGCTTCTTGAGAACTTTTTAGAGTGATCGGTGATTGTGTGATCACGCAAAGTATCGATCTTTCCAGATCTGAGGGTACTTTTCAGAGAAGCTTTAAGCTAGCCTGAGAATTGTCTATTGATCCCATCTTTTAAAAACAGAGTAGGAAACAGAGTGATGACGTCAGGGACGAGAATGCCGACGTGGAGGGAGAGAGAGAACAACAAGAGGAGAGAGAGACCGGAGGAGAGCGATCGCGGCGAAGATCTTCACTGGGTTGAGAATGTACGGTAACTACGAGCTTCCTAAGCATTGTGACAACAACGAAGTGCTTAAAGCACTCTGTAACGAAGCTGGTTGGATCGTTGAACCTGATGGTACTACTTATCGCAAGGTTCGGTCTTTTTGCTATTTGGATCTTACTTTTTTTTGTCATTAAAAAGTGATTTGAATTCGTTAAGACATCAAAAACTAACTGAATCTAACATGCGCCGGCTCGCCGGAGCCTTCCCGGGATGTTACTAACGTGTTCCTGTTAGCATTTAGAGGAGCGTTTAGTCAAACGTTTTGATTCTTTATGTGTAACTTTTTATTATGCGTTCATCTAAAAGAAGATACTTTTTCTCTCTCTCTCTCAGTGTCTTGATTCACTTGGGGTTCGGTCTTAGTCTATTTGTCAGATGATACCCACCTTAGAGAAAAGCAAAGTAGCATAGATCTCTAGAAAGCTGATTTAAAAATGTCATTGCACAGAGTTCAAAGTGTACGTTTTGATCTGTAGATTTGTTTGGAAAAGCATGTGTGCACTTTTGCTTTACTGTCTCTAGTCTCTACTCATCTCGAGAAACCAGTCCAATGATGTTCTGTCGGTTCATGTATCTTTGACTCAATGTTCAAAAAATCCTTATACGTTTTTTTAGAACACTGCCTTGACTCTCGCCGATTTAAAGAAACAAAGAGTTTTATTATGTGAAACCTTACTTAGACCTAGCTGACTTGGACAATAACTAACTTGCTGTTTCAGTTTAGTCATCTCTAGACCTTATCATCAACACATTTGTGTCATCCTGATCAGTTATGTTTTGATCTGTTCTCAGGGATGTAGTAGACCAGTAGAGCGTATGGAGTTAGGTGGCGGTTCAGCAACGGCGAGTCCATGCTCCTCTAACTTCATGAGTCCAGCTTCTTCTTCTTTCGCTAATCTCAACCCTGGAGATGGCCAATCACTCATCCCATGGCTTAAACACCTCTCAACAACATCATCCTCATCAGCTTCTTCATCATCAAGAATCCCTAACTACCACTACATCCCTGGAGGCTCTATAAGCGCTCCTGTAACCCCACCATTAAGCTCCCCAACAGCTCGTGGAATGATGAACCAAATCAACAACTCTTTCTTTGTATCCTCAACACCTCCCAGTCCCACTAGGCAGACGACCATCCCTGACTCTGAATGGTTCTCAGGGATTCAACTTGCTCAAAGTGTTCCAGCTTCACCAACGTTTAGCCTTGTCTCACAGAACCCTTTTGGATTCAAAGAAGCAGGAGGTGGAGGTGGGTCAAGAATGTGGACACCAGGTCAAAGCGGGACATGCTCACCGGCTATTCCTCCTGGTGCTGATCAGACAGCAGATGTTCCAATGTCTGAAGCCGTGGCTCCTCTAGAGTTTGCGTTGGGAGTAACGCAAACGGGTTGGTGAAGGCATGGGAAGGAGAGAGGATACACGAAGTGAGTGGCTCGGATGATCTTGAGCTCACTCTTGGAAACTCAAGCACCAGGTAGTTGCAAATCAATAATTACCTGTACATTTCTTTAAACTCTTGAAAAACCGGTTTAACCAAACCATTCTCAATATGTCCTTTCAATTTTATTTTATGTTTTCATGTAAGGCTTAAAATGAACACATAAGCTTTACATATTCGTTTATTTGTATCTCTTGACCCTTGTGATTGTAAAGGGTCTCTATTTGAAACCAACAGAGAATCAACATTCATAGATCCTAAAATTTTCTTAATATGTGAAGTGGAAGCTTTGTTTCTTTGTATAACGAAAGATTATGATTACCAAACAGAGGAAACTCAATCTTCTTTAGGACTTGAAACTACTAAATCAACAAGATACTGATTCAACGTCTGTCCAAACATCTTCACAGAGAATGTTTCAACCACATGTTTCCTAGCTTCACTTCCCATACTCTTCGCCAACTCAGGATTCTCTATGAATTTAGCCATCACTGAACTAAAATCTTCTGGACTCGGTTCACAGAGATATCCTGTTACTCCGTTCTTTACAGTCTCCACGGGGCCACCGCTATTGCAGGCTATCACAGGTTTGTACGCAGCCATTGCTTCTAATGGAACAATACCGAAATGTTCATCCTAGCATTTTGAAAATGGAACATGAGAATGAGATGAGGCTTGAGCTTGGAGGAAGAGAAGTTAAAAGATGTTAGAGTTTACCGTTGGTGTGTAGAGGACGCACAAGCAGCCTTGAGAGAAGTTCGTTTCTTTCAGCTGTTGAACAAGATGTGATGAAGTTCACTCGATCAGAAACTCCTTCTTTCTCGCTAAGATTTTGAGCTCCTCCAAGTACTCTACATTCTCTATCAATCGTTCGTCATACCCACCTGAACATGAACAATGGAGTTTCCTTAGAATGCAAACAGTAAACCGGAAGAAAGATGAATAATAGCACACTTACCAGCAACGGTAAGGGTAACATAAATTAGATTTTGCTTATGTTTGCATAGAATGGCAAAAAGCTGAAACAGCTAGATCGAACTTTTTCCTCTCAAAGCGGTTTATGGAGAGGAAATTCAACCTGGTCAAGACAAAAGAGAAGAGAAGAACCTATAGAAACTTGCATACAAGAGCCTAGTAAAGTTGGAGATGAATGTTCATATCCCTGTGAATTTGGAGTTTAGGGGATATACAATACTTATAAGCATGAGGTTCATTGAACTGGTCGATACTGACTGCAGGGTAAAGAACAGCTGGACAACTTCCTCGTGCATGAAGACGCTTAAATGTATTTGCAAATGTTGAAGCTGTGAAGTTGCTGTTAACAAGGATCATATCAGCCATTCCTGCAAATGGTTCCAGATGGATGGAAGTAAGAGGGAATGAACAGAGAGGTGCAATAGAGATAGAAACCAAAGGGTTCTGGATTGTTAATGAATGAGACCAAACCTGTGGTTTGTTCTTCGAGAAAGTCAATGGGTTTCCGATACATCCTCCTAAAACCAGTTGTGTGCTTAGCTAACAAGAGATCCGGGAAATGGCAGTAGAAAAACAACCTAGAGTCAAAATGTATGATCCAGATTAAGCTATTAATGATGAAGTGATCACAAGAGACGATGACTACACGCTAAAGCAAAGTTTGAGAATACCTTTGATGATCTTTTCGAGTTTTAAGCAAAGGGACAACGACTGAGACCTGGTCAGTTAGTACAACATCGAACGAAGACCATCCCAAAAGAACACAGAGAGCAACAAACAAGCACCTCAAATACGCACACACTGGCGTGTATACGGTAGAAAACATGGCGTGGCAGAAAAGAACCATACACCCTAACTTGAAAGATGCCTGTATACACATTATATAAAGGCAAACATTTTCTTCAATTACATGAGATTTCATTTGTGTCTGAAACTCAAAGCTAAATGGTTACTTACCAGACAGAGTTTCCTCAAAGCATCGAGATTTGCCGTGGTGAGAGGTAAAGACATGAACTTTATGACCGTGTGAGGCAAGCTCAACGGCCGCATCCACGATCAATCTCTCTGCTCCACCTGCATATACCAGTATATGAAAAAAGATCTCTCTCAAAATGTGTTTATTCGGTTGATATATTCATTGAACGCTTGATGAATGACGTACCTATACCAAGATCTGGATGTATAATGGCAATGTTCATCTTCTTCGAACCTTCTTCTCTCCCCATTTTTGATCTGAATTTGCAGTCACTGCCCCTGTTTTGCTCTTAGCCTTTTCCGGAGGGTGTTTCACTGTTTTGAGATATTTAACCGGGCAAAATTAATATAAAATTGCCGAAAACAAAATTAACCAAAGGCCCATCTGGTCGGCCCATAATGTTCTGTATATTTATTTTTATTGTATATTTACAAAACAGCTCCATCTGTTTTTGGTGTTTCCCCAACACACATTAACTACTTTTGTATCTTCTTCATAACTGCTTGCAGAGATTCTGGTATTTTCAAAAACTACCCGTGTATTTAGGTATTTACAAAAAAACGCTCTACTACCTAGTTACTTACAAAATGTCCAACCCTTTTGGTATGTATATTTTATCCCAGATCTTTTTTTTTCTGATAAGTATATTTTTATCGCAGATCTTTTGGTATTTAAAATCAGCCTGAGATCTTTTTAGTATTACAAGCTTCATACTGTTTAGCGTTTATAAGACCACCCCAAATCTTTAGATACATACAAAACTGCCCAAATCTTCTTTTGTTTATAAAATGCACCAAGCTTTTAGTACAAAATTATTCACATTTGCAATTATATATTCCCAGATCTTTAGTATTTTTTTTGCCACCAGATTTTAGTCTTCTCTTATGTAAATAAAATGATTTATTCATTTGTCTTGTAACATTTTCTCTTCTAGTATAGAGAATACTTCAATTTTGAAAATTCAGAATCAAATGTTGGGTAACATATTGTCAATGATGAGTCTGCACCAAGTCTGGCAAGTCATAAGAAGATTTATGAGATGAACAAAAACTAGTAATGGTACCTGAAGATTCAGAGCCCTCCATTTACATAACTTTGTGTATCTTGAATCTTCAAATTGAACTCCCAGAAGATAACGATATGTTATTTGGTTGTGCTTGCATCCTGCGTATAGGAAATAAAAAACATCATCAGTTCATTACTCAAACATAACAAAAATGTCTGCAAGCAACCAAAAATACGAGATTCGATATCAAGAATTGTGATCAAGAAACATGTATACATACCATCTACTATCCAACGCATGCCTCATTTTGTTCCTGTGGAGTATCAGCGTCGTCTTCACACATATGCTCCTGAAGTGATACAACAACTCAGTTGATGAAAAATAGCACAAGAATCAAGAAGAGTTCTTGTTCTCTTTGTAGAAATTTTTTACCTCCATCATTAACGATGGCTTCTCATTGTTCTGGTTAGCACTAGATTCCACAAGAGGAGTGATAGAGTTTAGTACTCGTATCCAAGACTCTCTCTCTCCCTTAGTAACAATGAACAGTACTCTTTATTCCATATAAGCAAGAAGATACACTTGTAACAGATATGAGTCACGAAGGCTTAATCCTTTCGTACTCCTCAAGTCATCTGACTCTTCTAATTACAAGCTACCCCTACAATGAATCCCCTTCACTCTATTTATACTCTCCCTTTATTCTAACTGACTCATAACAAACTCTCCTATACAATGATTAAACCTCAAGCATCCGGCGCTACTGCAGATTCCACCTCTCCCTCTGCATTCCTTTTCCTCCTTCTCACGTAGCACTGCTTCAGCTTATCAATACCCCCCCCTTCGTGACGAAGCTTGCCCTCAAGCGCATATGTTGGGAACTGACGTTGGAACTCCCCAACTGGCACCCATGTGTTATCATGTACCGGGAGGTTTACCCACTTAATCAACAACTCGAGACACCCTTGATCATTATAACGAGTGTCGACTACGTCCTCAGGTTGGATCACCACTCCATCTATATCCGTTAACTGAGACGGTAGGGGAAGGACAACATGGTTTGATCCGATCACTGCCTTTAATTGCGAGACATGGAACACCGGATGTATTTTTGAATCCGCTGGCAAACGTAGACGGTAGGCCACCTTGCCTATGCGTTCCATCACCTCAAAAGGTCCAAAATACTTCGCGGACAACTTTTGACACACTCGACGAGCCACTGACTGTTGCTGTACGGCTTCAGGTTCAAATACACTTGTTGACCTGAAAACTCCCCTCCGGCATGTTTGTCCGCGTTATTTCTTCATCAGTTGTTGAGCGTGTCTCAGATGCTTTTCTTAATGTCATCAAAGTAGCGATGTCAATGGGCGGGCTGTCATGGGCGGCCGATGTTCCAAATTATTATGGGCTAATGATGACCACACCCATATTGGACCAAATTTAAATGGTGTAAATGGTTATAAACCTAATTGCGCCCCATGGGCAAAAACCGGGCTGGAAGCATTGGACATTGGCGGCCCAAATAGCTAAAATTTTTAGGTTTAAGAAATTGAAAAATCTAATTTTATTTTATTTTCTAAACTAATGTCTCGTCAAAACCGCCAAAAATTGTGTTTTCTCGCTAAAACACAAAATCAAGTTTTCCTTATAAAATTCCATAATCGTGTTTCTTGTTTAAACAACAATCAAGTTCTCTCGCTAAAATGCAAATATGTTATCACATCAACCGTAAAATTGTGTTTTCTATCTAAATCGTAAAATCGAATTTTCCCACTGAGACCTTAAAATCAAGTTTTTTTCACCAAAACCCTGAAAATCAAGTTTTTCCCGTCAAAACCGTAAATCATGTTTTTCCCGCCAAAACCGTAAAATCGAGTTTCCCCCTCAAAACCATAAAATCGGCTTTTCCCTCAAAACCGCAAATCAAGTTTTTCCGTCAAAACCATAAAATCAAGTTTCCAGTCAAAAACCGTAAAATCGATTTCCCGCCCAAAACCCTCCAAATCGGTGTTTTCCCTCGAAACCGTAAAATCAGATTTCCCCTCACAATCGCAAAATCGGAATTTCCCCTCACAATCGCAAAATCGGGTTTTCTTGTCAAAACCGTCAAATCGAGTTTTCCTGCCAAAACCATAAAATCGAATTTTC
The DNA here is from genome assembly GCA_905132765.1 of Moricandia arvensis. NCBI lineage: Eukaryota > Viridiplantae > Streptophyta > Magnoliopsida > Brassicales > Brassicaceae > Moricandia > Moricandia arvensis. The sequence goes on from CAJHQP010010492.1 coordinate 9,902, forward strand.
CACCGAAACCTTAATATCAAGTGTTTTTCCACCATAACGCAAAATCAAGTTTTCATGCCAAAATCAAGTTTTCTGGTAAACCACCAAATCACTTTTTTTCCTGGTAAAATCGCACTGAGCGTGTATCAAATTGCTTCTTAATGTCATCAAGCACTGCGTCACGCTCTTGTAATAACACTTCCAATTCTCATTGGCTGTCGATCCTTCTCAAAACGGATCAACCCAGGAGGATCACGACCATAAGTAACTTTAAATGGCGTTGTCTTAAGCGCTGTATGGTATGTAGTGTTATACCAAAATTCTGCCCAGGCCAGGTACTGATGCCAAGTACGTGGATGTGATGAAGAAAAACATCTCAGATAGGTCTCAAGACAACGGTTAAGTACCTCTGTCTGGCCGTCCGTTTGGGGATGAAACGAGGTACTATACTTCAGTTGAGTGCCTGAGAGACGAAATAGCTCCTTCCAAAAATCACTTAGGAATACTTTATCCCGGTCAGACACAATTGATCGTGGAAACCCATGCAAACGTACAATCTCTCCCACGAAGCTTTAGCCACATCACGAGCATTAAAAGGGTGTTTCAAGCTGAGAAAATGCGCGTATTTGCTGAGTCTATCAATCACAACAAAGATGACATTGGATCCTTGTGAAGTTGGGAGCCCTCAATGAAATCCATCGAGATGTCTTCCCATATCTGTAGTGGAATAGGTAATGGTTGCAGCAACCCCGCAGGAGCTAACGTCGAATATTTGTGAGTCTGGCATGTCGAACAGGCAGCCACATATTGCTTAATTTGGCGAAACATGCCTGCCAATAAAACCATTGTTGTACCCGTTTGAAAGTTTTGAGAACTCCGGAATGCCCTCCTACTAACCCATCGTGACACTCAGCCAAAATCAACGGAATGAACCTGGAAGATTGAGGTATCACCAGGCTCTGTTTGAACCATAGCTTCCCCCGTTGAATCGTAAACCCTGGTCTGTCCATTGTTCCCTGTTGGACTTGACTGACCCACTGTTGTATCAACTCATCTTCGTCGATCTCCTTGTAAATCTCCTCCAGTTGTAATACTGCGGTAGCGTGAATGCCCATAACTCCATTGAAAAAAATCGGGAATCCTTGGGAAACATTCTGGATAACCCATCAGCTGCAGTGTTGTCAACCCCCTTCTTGTAGATAATGTCAAATTCATACCCCAACAACTTGATTAACCATTTCTGATACTCCATATTGACTTCTCTTTGCTCCAGTAGATATTTCAAGCTCTTCTGGTCAGTGTGGACAGTAAACTTCCTCCCTAATAGGTAGTGTTTCCATTTTTTAATAGCAAACACCACTGCCATCAATTCCCTCTCGTAAATCGGCTTAAGTTGTTCTCTGTTAGTTAAGCTATGGCTGAAATAAGCTATCGGCCTATTCTCTTGCATCAAGACAGCTCCCAATCCAAACCCTGAAGCATCAGTTTCCACCACGAATCTCTTCTCAAAATCTGGTAAGGCTAAAACTGGTGTTGTTGTCATCACTGTCTTAAGCTGATCAAAAGCCGCTTGAGCCGCGGACGACCAGATAAACATATCTTTCTTCAACAGATCAGTGAGAGGACGCGCTATAACCCCATAGCCGCGTACAAACCGTCGATAATATCCAGTCAATCCCAAAAACCCTCGGAGTTGCTTAATAGTCTTTGGTGTGGGCCAACGTCTCATAGCCTCAGTTTTTGTGTCTTCCGTGGCCACCCCAGCTGCTGATATTACGTGGCCCAAGTATTCGATTTGTTGCTGACCAAAACTACACTTCTTCTTATTTGCGTACAACCCTTTATTAGCCAAGACGGATAGTACTATCTCCAAATGCGTCAAGTGTTCATTTGTAGAGGAACTGTAGACGAGGATGTCGTCAAAGAATACTAACACAAACACCCCAAGATACGGACGAAAAATATCGTTCATCAAAGCTTGGAATGTGGCTGGAGCATTAGTCAAACCAAAAGGCATGACTAAGAACTCGTAATGGCCGTCATTGGTTCTAAAGGCAGTTTTCTCCACATCTCGTGTCTCCATTCTTATTTGATGATATCCTGCAGTTAAATCCAACTTGGAAAAAACTACTGCTCCGCTCAATTCATCTAGGAGCTGGTCAATGACAGGTATTGGAAACTTGTCTGCCACTGTTGCCTGATTAACAGCCCTGTAGTCCACGCAGAAACGCCATGTATTGTCTTTCTTCTTGACTAATAACACGGGACTAGAGAAGGGACTTCGGCTTGGTTGAATGATCCCCTTCCTCAACATCTCTTCAACCAACACCTTCATCGCTTCCTTATGTGTCTGCGGGTACCGGTAGGGTCTTACGCTAATAGGAGGTGTTCCAGGTTTCAAGACAATCGCATGCTCATGTCCTCTAATCGGAGGTAAGCCTGGAGGCATCGCAAATACTTTCTCAAAAACATTCAGTAAGTCTTCCATCTTCCCGGAATAGGCGTCTGTGACTGCAATGAATTTATCTGAGTGGCGAAATAATTCATCCAATTCTAGTGTCTTGGTGTGTGATGTAGCTGCAAGACAACGAAGAGAACTCGTTGAACTATGTAAGTCCTTTTCTCCCACCAGTGTTGCTCTCTTCCCTTTATGTATAAACTTCATCTCATGTCTTTCCCAATCTACTTCACAAACTCCCAATGTCCTTAACCACTGCACTCCGAGCACCATATCCACCTGCCCCAGATCTAACGAAACACAATCAATGCAGAATTCCAACCCTTGTAACTCAATCTGAAGTTGCTTACAAATGCCAAACCCATTCACTGTGATTCCTGATCCCAACATGACTTGTAAGTCGGGAAACTCTTTATATGGGATCTTAAGCTTCTTTAACAACGCTGGAGTGATGAAATTATGTGTCGCTCCCGAATCAATTAACACCACCACTACGGTTTTGCCAATTTTTCCTCTCAACTTATGTGTTGTTGGTGAGTCATACCCCAAATATGCACATAGGGATATCTCCATGAACTGCGGTTGGAGAGACTCCCCGTCTTTCAACTCCTCCTCCCACAATTCTTCCAAAATCTCTACTTCTACCCCCTCCAGCAGTGTCATGATTTGTAATTCTGCTTTACCACACACATGTCCTCTGAACCATTTCTCCCTGACATTTAAAACAAAGCTTCAACCTCTTAAGCTCGGACAACTCAGTCGGAGATAGATGTTGACGTTGACGAACAACTGGTGTAACTTCTTTACTCTTATCACTTGGACCAACAGTTTGTGCATTCGCTACAGGTGTAGGTTGATAATTTCGGTTGAATCTGAAAGTGTTTGTGGTTGATGAGTGTCTTTCTTAGCTGTATGAGCGCTCAACATCTGACAAAAGGAACTTGTTTCCATCTTCACTACTGCCGGCAATGTGGTTTCGCAAGCCCTTCGGTTCCTTTATCTTAATCACTTCCTTCATTTCTTGCTTTAAACCGGAGTAGAACTTGTTGATGAGGTTTGCTTCACTCAATCCTTTCACCAGATTAATCAACTCCTCAAACTCACTCACATAGGCCCTGACAGATCCAGTCTGTCTCAACATACACAATCTGTTCCCTGGTTCATCGTCCAAGCTCTCAGCGAATCTATCTAACATCCGTTCTTTGAACTGAGACCAGCTCTCGAATGGCTCTTGTGTTACTTCCCATGCGTACCAATTTAGAACCTCCCCTGTTAAACTCAATGCTACAATCTCCATTTTCTCATCCTCATCATATTTCGCAGCTCGGAAATATCGTTCGACTTGACTAATCCAGCAATATGGTTTGGAACCATTGAAATTAGGGAGATCTATCTTTTTCACTAAGCTATCGCGAGAGGCGAAAGAAGCTTCTACTATTCCGATAACCTAGTGATTCCTCGTCCGGTGGTTCCAAGTTCGCTGAGTTTCGTACCTGATCTGGAAATGATCGGATTGTCCGCGATTGATTTCTCCTTCTTCAATCGATTGAACGTATGAGCAGCGACTTGTTCGAGCATCTCCGTCATCGCCTCCATCTTTTCTTCAAACGAATCGAATCGGCGTCGTAACTCGCCGACGGAAACTTCCACTGCATCGATTCGACCTCCTTCGCCACCACCATCTTGATTCATCGCTCAGCTCGATCGGAACACGACGCACCAATTGATAGAGTTTAGTACTCGTATCCAAGACTCTCTTTCTCAGCTTAGCAACACTGAACAGTACACTTTATTCAATATATGCAAGAAGTATACACTTGTAACAGATATGAGTCACGAAGGCTTAACCCATTCGTACTCCTCAAGTCATTGAGACTCATCTAATTACAAGCTAACCACCAATGAATCCCCTCACTCTATTTATACTCCCATTTATTCTAACTGACTCTTAACAAACTCTCCTATACAATGAATTAAACCTCAAGCATCCCGGCGCAACTGCAGATTCCACATCACCCTCTGCCTTCCTTTTCCTCCTTCTCACGTAGCACTGCTTCAGCTTATCAGAATATCATTACCAAAGCGAACAGAGCATGCTGGTTCTCCCTCTTTAGCTTCTCCAATTCACTGGATTCGCCCTCTGACCGCTTGGCTTAAATGCAATGTAGGCAACTCTTGGGTCCAGTCTGATCGTAATGGTGGTGCAGCTTGGATCGTTCGTAAGCATGATGGGAAGCCATTGTTTCACAGTAGAAATGAGCTTTATCTAGACATCAATCAGCGTGTGAAGATGAGCTTCAAAATATTCTTTGGAGCACTTTAGCTCTCCAAGATTTGGGAATAAAGTATGTGGTGACTGAATCATCCTTCAGTACAGCCTGGGAGGTGCTCCTCAAACCATACAAATTTCCCTCCTTTACCCATTTGGCTAAGACCATCCTTCAGATGTTGAACCTAGTTGATGGCTGGAGGCTGGAACATGTGGTTGTGGATCGAAACATTTTGTGCTCAACTCATTGCAATTGTGTTACACGGGACCACCACTACCAACCCTATGTTGCAACATGTGGCCCGTGATGATTGAATTCTCGTATCAGAGAGGAGGCATTGGAAGCCCAACGCTGTTCTCCTTTGATCATGAGTCCCTATCTCCATGTCCGTGCTACATAGGAGTGCTTGTTCGTAAGATTCCTTCTCCCTTGTGGAGTTTTTTTTCTCAACACCTTCTGGTATTTTAATACCTATTCCTTGTATTTCAGGTTTGGGTTTCTCCCAATTCTCTGTTTTGAGGTGTGTGTTCTTTTAGGGAGCTTTATAATACTTTATCATTTCTTATTAATGAAAGTCATTCAGTGTCAACAAAAAAATCTGAGCTAGAAAATGTTAAAACTTATAATGGGCCATATTCAAATGCACATCCAGCAGATGCACAGGGTCGTGGCCTGTCGAAAGAGGTAACACCCTGATCTCAAGGTTTGGGGATGGAAAAGACGTTTCCACCCCCATCCTAATAACATCCCGATGACTTCTATACAGCTACGGTTTTTAGTTTAGTCACTTTATTAGACCTAAGTAGGCGATGCAAATTATCTAAACCTGAATACCCGACCCAAACCCGGTCCGTAAAACGGTTTGGGTCGGATTCGGATCCTTATAAATAACCTATTGGGCCAGAAATTAAGTTATAATGGGTTTCGTTCGGTCGAGTGAAACCCGATACCTGATTGTTATACCCGAACCTGGTTTTATCCAACCCTAATCCCCTTTGCTCTTTCATCTCGATTACTCAAGCTTTCCAAAATCTCTGCGAAATCTCAACCAAAGCTTTCCAAAATCTCTACTGCCATGATAATCTTTCAAAATCCTTTCTTTACCCGATTCTCAAATATTCTCATTGAATTCCATCTTCGATTCAAAAGTTTGAACCCTAATCTGTACGCTCTATAAATGTCTCGTGCGATTTCTCAAAATGACAAACCAATATGCCTCCTCATTCCAAAATTAATCAATCTGAGGCAATTTTCTATGAGTACCCAATGCATGTATGATGTATCTTGTCTAGTTTCGGGTTTGTGTTCGGTAATATGTGGGTTTTCAGGTTAACTCTTGTGATTATTAGTTATAATCTGGTTAACGGCCAAACTTCTGTTGCTTTTGGATTGTCTGATGTTTTTTGGATGTTATGAATATTCTTCTGTTTTTTATTATTATCAATTTTGTGTTGTGGATTGTCTAATGTTTATATCTAGTGTTTTCTTCTGTAATCCCTAGAGCAGAGATGGAATATATGTTTGCTACTTCATCATTACATGTCTACTTGGTCCACTGTATTTTTAAAATAGCATTGAAAGATATACATATGTTTTACATGTTCGATGATTATTGTGGAGTTCGATAGAGCATTATTATGAAGCTCTTTGTTTAAATGTTTTAAAAGAAGTGTGTTGGATTGTTATGATTCTTGAACTTAAATGTATGTGATTGTTATGACATGAAGCGTGTGATTTAAAGTTGAGTGATTATGATGTTGTTATTCTAGAAAATGCTCTAACGTACGATATTCTTATATTGTTTCTAATGATTTATTTCTCTTCTCTTGCAGAGAGGCATCTTCATCTTCCAAAAACCAACAGAGTGGTGAACAGCAATGGATGTGAAATGCAAATGAAGAGCAAGAGTTCCACAGTACTGAAAAGCATGGAAGAGTACTGATGTAGAATGCAACACATGGAGCATCAGTGTCAAGCAAATAGCGTGAAGAATTTGGGTTGCTGACCAAAGTACTGATGTGTGGAAGAATTACACCAGGAACAAAGAGAGCCATAACAAATGCATCTGTCACCACTGCCAAAATTGCCAGAAGACTTTTTCTCATGTGCATCAAGTCAGGAACTTCAAACCTAGAAGAGAAGCATATGGAAGATCTGCAAGACCACCAGTCATGGTTAACTAGTCAGAAGAAGAGTCAACAAAAAATCCACAGATGGAGCGAAATCTGAAGTCATCTCAAAATCTGAGCCGGTTTTTAGAGAAGCTTTAACGTGTTTGCTCGTTTAGCAGAGTTGCCACTTTCATTCCTCGAAAGTACTAGGTTGGAGACACTTTTGTAGAAAGTGTAAGAACTTGTATAACTCTGCCTTTTTAAATTTACATCTTGAAAGCAGTATAACTTTGCATACTCTTCTAATATCTTTACTTGCAAGAGTTAACACTGTACAAGCCTCAATCAAGAAGGGACGGTCACAAACAAGCGGACATTGTGAGATGCTTTGTGCATGAAAAGCATCATGAAGAATTTGATCTGCACAACGCCAACAAAGAGTCTCACTTACCACTGATATTTGGGTCTGCTTCACGTTCACAGTAATGTGTTTATTGAAATATGTTCTGGTATTATATAATTTATTAAACACTTATACACACTGGTTCATGCGTTTTCTATGCGCTACCTGGTGCAAGTTATATGGTTATCACTGCACATTTCATTAACGCATTGTGCGCAGTTGAAGAAGTTAATCATTACCAGTATGTCGTGGATTACAAAGAGTCAGACTATTGCTAATGTTCTTTTTAGAATGTTTAGCAGATGGGGAATTGCAGAAAATGTTCTGCATCACAGCTAGCATAATGCAAGCTGCATAATACCTATTCTCTTAAGCAGGTTTCATTACTTCCTTTATTAGTGTAGTTCTCCCGATGCTTTGGCTTAATCGGAATTTTCTTACACATCTGAGGTGTCCGCTGCATATTATCAACGTTGCATGCTAAGGAGCGGCTTGAGTGATTAAGGCGAGAATGTCTTAGCTATCAGGAAGTGATGCTTCAGTATCGTTCGCGTTCTCTACCAGCTAGGTTAAATGTCGTTTGATCCAGAGACTAGGTGGATTCAACTTTCGTATGCTATCTTCAGCATTACAGTTTAAGTAGCATTTGCATAAGATGGAAGCAGAAGCAATAGGTTGTAACAATGACTATTTTTCAGAGCTTAGATGAATGGGGTTAAGAGGTGTGGACCACCTGCTGCTTGACTGCGATATTGTTGAGAAGCTTATTAGGTTTTTAGAGTCAAATTGTACAACAACACCTTGTTGTCTCTGCCTCATCTAAGGTCAACGCATACAATGCGTATGGTGCTAGAAGTGACAATGAGAGAATCTCCATTGGTTAGCTAGGAGTCTGTAGACTTTGGCGTTGAAGTGAAAGCCGATCAGAATGTTTGAAGAGTTTATGAAGTATTGTGCGATGTGCTTTATGAAGGGTGTAAACAAGATGTTGCGATCCTTCTGACAATTTTTAGATCCAAGAGAAGAGATGCATTCGCAAAGCTAGCTGTTTTGAGAAACTGTATGGAAGATAGCTTTGAAGCTAAGGAAATGCTTAAATCAGTGGGTGATCTTCTCTCTCATGCATGTTCAAAGAGTAGAATGTGCGTGGCTTCAAGAGGCGTCTTTTGGACAGAGTATCACAATCATCTCAACCGTCTAATTTTCCTCGCGTCCAGCAAAAGTCCTGAGGAACAAGCAGTGATAGAATGGAAATGTAGTTGAGATTGATGTATGTTGTGCTTTTGACACCTTGTATAGGTGCT
>CAJHQP010010493.1:0-18422 GCA_905132765.1 Moricandia arvensis
AAATATGTAAGACAATTTTTTTTCTTTTTAAAATTGAAAAAGAAATGAAAATTTACATTTAATATTAAATAATTTTTAATTTTTATTATATATATTTTAAAAAAACACTTGAAATAATTTATTTTTGTTAATTTAAAAGACATTTTCATCTAACAATTCATCTATAAAAATTATAGGGAGAATTTGGCAAATGACCAAAATCTCAAGTGTAATTAAGGAAATGACAATGATTTTGACGTAATTGAGCGACTAACATTTAACCTTTAATTGATCCGGTTATACCCTTTGTTGCAACAAGTTACCGGTGACAAAGGATAAAGAGATAACGTTGACACTAACTTATTTGGCCCACGATTTATGTGACTTGTGCATGAAAGAGAACATATACACGTCACTTTAATTTTTACCGCATACAACATTACCTTTTGCTTAAATAATAAAATCTATGTCTAGCATAAATAGTATAGAATAGAGAAAGTAAATCTGAGATAGTATATGACACTAACTCTATCTCTACCCCTAAAATCTAGATAGTAAACTTTATTTTAACTTCACCCTAATCCCTAAATACTAAATTTTAAATTCTAATCAGTAAACCCTAAATCCAAATATAAACCATAAACCCAAATATAAAACTTAAATCTAAATAGAATGGAACAAAATACATAGCATAGTGCGAATTGGTGAAATTGTGAAATGTCTATGATTTCATGGAAGAAGCTAATGATAACTGCAACCATACCCCCTCACTTTCTAAATACTAAAATCTAAACAATAATCACTAAACCCTAACTCAAATATAAACCCTAAACCAAATATCAAAATTTAAAAGAATAGAATATTCATAAATAGAAGATGACATTGTTTTCTGTGTAGAAAATAAAAGAATAGAACATCCATAAACAATACATAATAAATAGTCTATTATATTTACATAATCAAATTAATATACTATCACCAATTGCACCCACCCCCTAAATACTAAACCCTAAATTTTAATTATTCAACCCTAAACCCTAGTATGAAATATTAGAACAGTTACATAAATATTAGAATCCTAATATATAACGATGGAAAGTTAAGGTTGTAATCACGTATATATGTAATTAAGTTAAATGTTCTACATATGACCACACTCAATTCTATTTATAATAGTCGGGAGTCGGACATCTATTTTATTAAACGTGTTCGTAAAGCTAGTTTATGTAGAAATAAATAGAACACAATACATACTAACAACGAGTCATACACACATAAGTGTAATATTCTACATACGACAATAAACTATTTTATTTACAAGAATACAAAAGTCTATTCTATTACATTTGTTATTAAGTCTATTCTATGTACAAATAGACATATTAATATAGATACTAACAAGGATCCATATACATAAGTCCAATGTTCAACATTAACACTTCCATTCCCTCTCCCAACCACTTCATCTTAGCTTGCGCGCAGGAGGGAAAACATCATCTTCACAATTAAGACCAGTAAGTAGAAGGAAATCATCAATGGCATATCGGATTGGCTTCCCGCGAAGAAACACCATAGCTCAAATTCCTCCCCAGTTACCAACTGTCTGGAGAGAATATAGTGAACAAACATAACAAAATGGTATGGGCACCCATTCGAAGTACTTTCTCAAACTCGGCTCCATGCAACATCTCCAAATCTTCCTCATCTAATGATATCTTAATCAACTTTGTCCACCCAAAGTTGAAATAGTTATTAACTCTTTTTCCGTCTAACTGGCTCATACCCAGTCTTAAAAAATTTGCTTGGCAACTATACCTCATCCATTCTTATCCTTAAAATAAGAAATAGAAAAGGTTGTTAGGATTCACATACATAAGCCCATGTCAAAGTTTCAAATATACATATGCTAAAAAGATGCAACCTAGATGCCATATAAAATGGAACACAACTACAAATACTAGTACACCATCGTCCAACAACATCTTCTATGTGCATACATGTGAAAACTATTCCATGTATACATATTTCTATGGATGGTTTCAGTAATATGCTGATATAAATATTCCATTTAGATATAATGCAAATGGTGGATTGAGAATATAATCTAAACAACACGGAAATTCAAACAGAAACGCATAAACAATCAATGCATATAGACATGCTTCGGATCCATTCTATTTGATTAAAAGTCTGTACTATTTTTGGGTCAGTTATATGCAAAAATCCATATTGGCTTACTATATGTGCAACTAAAGCCAAAATATTGTAGCCATGGAATGACATGGAGAAAAATTAAAAAGCCATTATACTACACGAACATAAAGCCACACGAAAATCTAAAAAGAAACACACAACCATATATGCAAATAAACATGCATCGGTTCCATACTATGTCATGGATGAGGAATAGAAACAATCATACTATACTAACTTAAAGCCACAAACTTGTGGTTCCAGTTCTTTTTAAATCCTGAATGCGACATGCAATCTTATAGAAAAGTATAATCGAAGAATTTAAGAGAACAGAAAGGGCTAACCTCTGTACAGTTTTCTCCTCTACTTATCTCCGAGGAAATATTTTCTGGACTTAGTGATGAGAGTGTAGAATGTCCACTACACATGTAACGGACGATGCGAGTAGCTCCCAAATCTTTCGAAACCCTTAGCCAAAATCCTTCATCGGATATAGAGTGGTTGTCGTCGACGTTTCCACATATCTGAGAGACCTTCTCAACTAAAAGTAACACATATGGTTTTGGTGAAGAAGAAGAGGCCATGACTTAAATGAAAGAAAGGTAAAAAGTTATTTTTATTTATTTTTTATCGTTCAGGTTTAGCCGGTTGCATGTAGGGGCATAAAAGCATTATTACACAAAATATACATTGTATCCTAGCATATTAGAGTAAATAGTCATTTAGTTAATTATAATATTTTTTTAGGTTATACAGCCCAATTTCCCAAAATTATATTTGTTCTTCAAAATTTGTTTTTTTTATTTTTAACTTTGTATTAATATTGATATTTCTATTTATTTTCAGTTCACCAGTAATAACCAAAAGAAATATAAAACAGTTATTATATTTAATTTTAGTTTTCTATTGTTGATTTTCTTGGCCTAGTTTCAGTTGGATAGTTTTGAGGTTGAGATATTAAAATTTTCGAAAGATGTAAAGATAGAGATGGATAGCTTTAGAATGATCGAGATGTAGCAAAGTCGACGACTTGGAAACTGAATCAGTGTCTAAATTGGAGTCAATCTGAAAATTATTTGGAAAGTGAGCAGTTGAAGATTCACCTAAAAAAAGGAAAATTTCCTTAAAGAAGTTTCATAAAGACTGCTTATAACCCATGTATGCAGAATTTGAAGTTTTTATTTAGGTGATGGTATGTATAAAAAACTTAAGACACGAGGGCCGACATTCGAGAGATCCCGGACTCAACACTCAAGGGCCGACATTCTAGCATGAAGAGCTAGGAGTCAACCGTCCTACTTTGTCCATATAGACATAGAGATTCTTTTTGGTTAACAGAGACTTAATCAAGTCTATTTATATTGATGACCAAAAGAGTTTCATAAAGGCTTAGTAGAGTTTTAGAAAACATTCTATTTTCAGGAATTTGAGAATATTCTTTAAGAAGCTATGTTTGGCCGATTACTACTAAGTATAAGTAGGTGGGTTCGACTTGTGTATTAGGATTATCACCTCATAATCATACTCTTATCACAAGTGTGAACTTTCCTAACTTGTAAAGTGAGTGAAAACACACAAAGAGTCAAGGAAAGATGTATGTAAGGTTTTGTATTCAACCTTATGACGAGTAAGCCTAGTTCCAAAAGTCAAGAATGTTTTGATTTTGTTGAGAGTTCTGTTTAAAGAGACTTGTAAGTTTCCTTTAAAATAATCCTAGTAAAACATATCTTTGAAAAGATACTTTTTGATGTACTTTTTGTTATATCTCATGGTGTACTCTTACATTTACAATTGGTATTAGAACATCCACATGTTCGATTGTATAATAGGTAAGATCATATAGAAGAAATGAAGAACTACCATGAACTCATGTCAAGTGCAAGGGTGACCCTAGATAAATCAAACTATGGGTTTTCGAAATCAAGGATGAGGTCGATCATTCGAGAAATTGATGCCATGGTGTGAAAGTCATTTGTGTCAGGATGGACTGAATCAAAAGTAAAAGATGAGTCATGGGTTGAATTCAACAAACAAGAAAAAGAAGGGGCATAAACCGAGCTGAAACTTGCAAAATTTAATTCAAGATTATTTTTTTTCCTTACATGCAAGTGTTCCTAAAAAGCATTTTGAACTAATTCACGGCTGTGAGACAGCCAAAGAAGCATAAAAAATTCTACATACTCACTTTGAAGGAATCACTAAGGTGAATAACTAAAAAAAGTTTCTTGCATTTATTGTTTGTAGTAAAATATTTCAATATTTTAACCATAAAATAAAAATGTATACTTTTTTCTTTTTGACTAACAAAAAAGGTTTTTTTATTAACAGAAAAAAAAACTCACAGTAAAATGAAAAGACCAAAAAAATAAAATTCAAATAAAAGTTCATGATTACTTTTGTTTATGGTTTTCTTGTCTGCGCCTAAAAGAAGCGCGAGTGAACCACAACCGCCAAACATTTTTTTCTCTTTAAATCTCTCTTTAGGGCTTTTATGTCGTCTCAGTTTGTCTCTTCACATTGATGAATCTTGAATTCACATGCTTAGATTATTATAAATGAAAGTATTCAATAAACATTTTTTGTGTAAGATTTTAGTTTTTATTATTTACATCACTTAGACTTACAAAGAGGACATCACAAGCAAGTCTAGTTTCTTCTCAAAAGTAACCCTCAACCAGCTTTTTCGCTTTAGCTCCGACGTCCGGTTCGCCGGCGTTGGGAGCTTCCCCCTCTTTCCTTCATCTCTTTTTTCCTTTGCTAGCTTTCTCCTCTTCTGCGTCTCTCCGATATGCTCTGCGTTGTGAGGACTGTTGTCTTCTTGGTCGTTGTCTCCTGCTCTTGAGGGATCCGACCGTTGAGCAAGTCAACAGATCTTGGAGTGCAGGCGAGGTGAGATCTCCAGTTGTCGAAATGTTAGTCGGCTTTTGGGCCGAGCTTAGGCGGGGACTTTCTCCCTTAGATCTCCGACGAATCTCGAGGTTTGGCTAGCGCGTGACTGTTTAAGGTGGCTCCTCCGCCGTAGATCTGCTCGTATTCCTGCTTTAATGTTTTCCGGTGTCCCGGGGGAGTGGTGTGGCGGCGCGTGAATCTCCCCTTAGCTTGGTGTCTTGTTAAGTGGTCTCACGGTGTGCTTAAGCTCAGGAGGTTTAGGCATTTTTAATTCACCAACGCGTCCAAGGTCCCCGGTTATCGTCGCGTGTCGATCCGGTGGTCTTGAATCCGATGCGTGCATCTCCTGCTCGACGTTAAGTTTCAGTCGTCTATGGCTTGGAGTCCGGTCTAGTTTGAGGTGCTTCCTTCTTGCTTGCCTTCAGTCATGGCTCTCCCTCCTTAGCGCTTGTGGTGGTTTACGTTGCGAAGAATCACCGACAAATAGTCTTTGAGTTCTATGGCGGCTGTTCTTTGTGTCTATTGTATTTGTTTTGTTCCGCTCAAGTCGATCAAGATCTCTGGTTTTCAGAGTTTGTCCATGGCCAGATCCTTTCTTTTCCGCTTTGTCATTCGGTTTGGTTTTGACTTGGTGTTTTCATGTGTGTGGATTTGGTGGTCCGAATATGTTTCTGGAGCGTTGTTGTTATGCTGCTGGAAAGATGGTAGTTCCCTAAAGCTTATAGGAGTTGACTTAGCAGAATTTTATTTTTCGAGGTGGTTGCAGTGGTCGCTTGCCTTTCGTCTTTGGTGTCTGTGACCGGAGAATTTTGTTTGGCAAGGCTTCGTCTTTGTTGAGAGTTTATTCGGCTTCTATCTAGGAGTAAGTGGGCATGAAGTGCGCCGCATCCGTATCCGAAGGTTGAGATCGAATAGTGGTTCTTCCTCCCTATCGGGTTATGAAGTCGTTGAGTGTTGGGTTCTTTGACGTTATCGTCTGGCGTGCGTGTGCAGCAGCGATAAGTCGTGGTGTTGTGAGTGTAGGAAGAGGTAACTGTCGTGTGGCGAGCTATGGGCAGCAATGATACTTTCCTACCATTGACCTATGGGCAGCAATGATACTTTCCTACCATTGACCTTTCCGAAATTTTAAAATCGCTAAGTTAACTTGTTTATAGGTTTTGGGATAATGGTTAGTTGTTTATCTGGTGTTAGTTTCAGCTTTGGTTCTTTTGGTTTGTTGTTGTTTGTCACCCCTGTGTGGGTTCAAGGTACCTCGTTATAGGTTTTAGCTGCCGCTTCCATATGGGCTTTGTGTCTGGGGATTGCTCGTTCATCCGCCAATTATGTATTAAGTCTTGTAATTTTATCTTTGAAATGAATTTCACCAGACGGAAAAAAAAGACTTACAAAGAGGACATATTTACATGAGCACTAAACGATGATGATTTCCAGTATATATTGATTAAAACAAATATCTCCCGAAATATATTTTGTGTTTCAGTAGTCACTTTGAAACAAAACAATAATGTGAAGAAATTGTATTTACATAAAATAGTCTCAGGTTAAAATACTAAATTTAGAAATAAGGATAAACAAGATAATAATGGTGACAATTCAATGGTAGAAAAAGTGGTCTAATTTCCAATAATTAAGGATCAATTTCAGGTATAATTTAAGATCGATGCACTAGAATAAGCAATATTTGGTGGTTTTGCTAGGGATGTCAAAATGGGTAAATCAGCTCTAAGCAAACCATATCCAAATAGTTTTAAACTTATATGGGTCATGGATCAATTCATACTCATTTAAGTTAACGAGTTAATGGTTTTAATGATTAACCTATAAATAATAATTTTATAGTTTAAACAGTTATTAAGTAAAAATTACTATTATTGGGGTTGAAAATAACTTATACTTTGAAAAAACACGTTTTGATGGGAAAAACAACTTTACGAGTTTAGTAAGAAAATTATATTTATAGGTTTGACGAGAAAACATAACTTGCAGTTTTGGTTTGAAAACACAATTTTACAGTTTTGGCAATTTTGTGGAAAAACTCGATTTTTACACCAAAACAACAAAATCTTGTTTTCCAACCACATTAACTGAGAATTCTCTCTAAAACCTCTACTTTTTTGTTATATCTCAATAGATATTTCTCCCCAAAATTAATTTTTCCATTATACTCTAAAAAATAATTGCAATAGTTCAAAAGAGAATTTTCCATTCACCGTTTGCCGACTTTTGATGGTTCCACAGGACTAGAGTCGGGTTTAGTTTCTTTAGTGTTCGTTCTGTTTGCTTGCATGTTTGATTTTGGAGGTGTTGGCTTGTTTATCACGTTTAATATTGGCCAAAGTGTTGCGGTTCGCTCCTTGTCTTCTCACTAGAGGTATGATGGAGTCCTCATCCTTCATTGCTTTTCAATTGGCGTTTCCTAGTCATTCTCATGGTAGTTTCGAGTCTTTCGACTGCGTTGTATCTAGATTGAATGTTATAGAGGAAAGTGTTTTTTTCCATTCTTGAAGCTTAGGTTCTCTGTTTCTATTCGCTTGTTTTTGCTTATGGTTTGTCTTATTCTATATAATTAAAGTAATATAAATAAGTGTAATATTTTATGTATTTTTATCAAATATATTATTATTTTGTTTAGAAAAACTTTTTAAAAAAAAATTGCGTGTTGACAAATAGCAATTCAAATCATGTTGATCCACACTCGTCCCAATTAAAATAAGCTTAATCCTCATTAGCACCTATAACTCAAAATTTTAAAATTGGTTAATCCGCAGTATCTCCGCAACGGGTCAAACGGAGCGAAACCCATGAATAATTATTTATATTCCCAGCACTAAATATCAACAACTATCACAAATTTAAGTAGCCGTAATGGAAATAAAAAATAAAATGTAAAAGATGAAGTCTCTACTATACTGTTTTAATAAAATGGAGCTATTCTATAATATGTTATTATGCTAAAGTACTATACTATTTAACATGTACAACTAGTATATGGTTGCTTTCAATTTGCATACTCTTACATTTAAAGTTGTTTTCAGTGATCATATGTATTTTATTGAATATTCTAAAAAATAATCAAAATTATAAATACTTATGTAAGTATAATTTTTTTTATAAGAAATTGTCAAAAATATCACTCTACTAGTACCACTTTTCACATTTACCTTAATCAATTTTACCTTCTATTATATTAAAACAGAGTCTTATTTTAAATCTACTATTAACAAGTGATAGTTGGACCATAAATTAGTTAATATGACATATTTGATTATTTACATTAATAATAAACCAACTAGAATTTTTTTTTTTAATTATAAGAAAATATGTTGAAAAAGAATCTAACAAAATCTATCTTAAAATTTTAAATATTTTTATAAAGTAATACATTAATAATTTTTGTAATTAGTAATATAATATTATTATAAATCTAAGAAAATAAATTATACACTATTTTTTTATAAATTCTATAAATATATTCTCTATTATATAAAAATAGAAGTGTTACGTTAGTTAAATATGGTAAAATTATATTGAAAAGGTAAATTAACAAATTTTAAAATTTTATCTACTATTAACAAATAGTAGTTGGATCATTTCAAAAATTAGTTAATATGACATATTTAATTATTTACATTAATAATAAACCAACTAAAAGATTTGAATTTTATTTTTTAATTATAACAAAATCTGTTGAGAACGAATCTAAGAAAATCTTACTTAAGAATTTAAATATTTTTATAAAATAATACATTAATAAATTTCGTAATTAGTAATATAATATTATTATAAATTAATGTTAACTAAAATTTTATTATAAAACAAGAAAATAAAATAGAAAAATATCCGTACGGACGTGTGGGTTAAAATGAAGTTATTATAAACCTTGAGTTAATTAATCTAAGACTTAGGGTTTAAAGTTGATGGGTGGAGGTAGGGTTTAGGAATGTAAAATTCTGGATTGTAATTTTTTTTTTAAATTACCTCTTAAAAAATGGTATTTATGAAAATATTTTTTTAATGAATGTAAAAATGAAAAGTGATACCAATAATGTGCAAAACATGAAAATTCTCCCTCTTTTTATAAAGACAAAAATATAAATAGAATAGAGTAGAATAAATAATATAATATAATTTTACAAAATTGTCAGAGATTACTATACTACCTCTGTCTAAATTAGCAAATAGTATTAGACTAACATTAGTTAGGAATCTTAAATGTAAAATGTGATTATGGTTAACAGGGAAAACGTGGGTGGTAAATACGAAATATGTTACCACAAATTATTTGGATCTCGGATCAAATGCCCGGATCTATTCGGTAGACTAAAGTTTAGCTGTCCTGGTTTGTTACCAAATTAAACCGGGGTATTAAAAGAACCGGATAAAACAGAACCCACATTTATACCAGACTCTTCACTCTTGTCTCCATCCACCTCCTTCAATTCTAAACCTTCGTGTCCTCTTGTCTTCCCTCTAGGTCTTCTCCAAGTGAAAGCCTCTGACTTTTCTCTCTGCCTTCATCTAGGTATGTGCCTTCTTGCTTATCTTCGCTTGTAGTTCCATTTTGTCACCTGTCTCTTCTCACTGCACGCACTCGCTCAAAAACCTTAACTTTAGAGGTCATTGCTCAAGTGCTTACTCATCTCATCTATAAAGTTTTTATTTTTGGATGGTGGGTTACTATGTGCTGTAGCTAACTGTGTTTTTATTTGTTTCCCATTGTCTCTCCTCGTTTCTTGTCTTGAAGCAGATACTGCTTCACTACTTTAGCTTCTAGGACTGTTTTTTCACTTGGCCTTTGTGTGATGGATCGTCTCAGCAGTCTACCAGACGAGCTTCTTTATCATATCTTGTCCTTCCTTCCGACAAAATCTGCTGTTGTAACTTCGGCTCTCTCAAAGAGATGGCTCAATCTCTGGAAACTCAATCCTAATCTCCACATTGATGACTCTGTCTTTATTCATCCTGAAGATGGTAAAGGAGAAAGGAAAGAGATTCGACAGAGCTTTGTCCGTTTCGTGGACAGTGTACTTGCTAGGCAGGGTGATTCTCCTATCAAGAACTTCTCTCTAAAGTGTATAACTGGTATCCATCCAGATATTGTTAACCGTTGGATATGTAATGTGCTGAAGCGTGGTGTTTCAGACCTTGATCTTTTCACTGATTTTACTTCTGAGGATAGAGAAGAAGATATGTACCAGCTGCCTAAAGAGTTGTTCTTTAGCAGGACACTTGTTAAGCTGAAGTTAAGAAGTGAACATTGTGTTGATTGGTGGTGGCATGGTGGGATGATGGGAGAGTCTTTTTCCTTACCGATGCTTAAGAGTCTTTACATTGACTCTGACTTGGTTTTTTGTGGTGAGATTGAGGAGTTTATTCCTTCTTTCCCTGTGCTTGAAGAGTTACGAATGGCTAACATGGAATGGCAAGATTCGGATGTAACTGTGTCAAGTGCAACCCTGAGAACCCTAAGTCTCCATGGCACTGGTTGTGAAAATTTTGAGAATCCAACGAGGGTTTCTTTTGATACTCCAAACCTGCTTGTCTTAAGCTACTATGACTTAGTTGCGCAAGACTATCCGTTAGTCAATATGAAGATGTTAGATCATGCTGAGATCAATCTTATAGTAACTGATAAACAGGTTAGGCGACTAAGAGAGCCAAGCAATGAGTTGTTGGAGGGTGATGATGAAGGTAATGTTGTTGTCCACTTCAGCAATGTGGTGAAGCTCATGAATGGGATACAAAATGTTCAGATACTTTCCTTCACAGGCGATACTCTTGAGGTCAGTTTTTACTCGTGTTATTTTCTTAATTCCGGTCTAGTACTTGTGAAACATTAGTGGCAAAATGGCTTTTGTTTTCAGGTGCTTTCTCAATGCTGTGATACATTACCAGTGTTCAACAACCTCAAGTTCTTAGGTATTACAACTGAAGAGGGTAGAGGATGGCAAGCAATGCCAGCTCTTCTAAAGAATTGTCCACGTTTAGAAACTATAATCCTTCGGGTATAATTGTAAACCATGAAACTACATGTGTGCTGTTGAAGAGTCAGTTTTTTTAATGTCTCGTTTATATGTTTTTTTCAGGGTTTATCACACTATGTAACAGATAAATGTGGAGATGCTTGTCCCTGCATATCTCGGGAAGACAAGGGTAGTTCACTCAGGTCTTGTCCAGTGAATAGAATGGAGATTCAAGGGTTCCGAGCAACAATGAAAGAGATGACCATGATAAAGCATTTCTTGGACTATTTTCCAAGTTTAAAGAGGCTTGATGTTGTCATTGAAGATAATGAACCTACACAGCTCAGAAACCCTGAATTGTCTAATTGTATCAAGGAGATGTTTGAACTCTACAACAAGTTGTACCCGAGTTGCAGTGTCGAACTCATGGTGAGTCCTTTCTTGGAAAAGAAGTGGCGTGCACAAGGACATATCTGAAAGAACATAACTTTTGCTTGCTCGTAGTTTTGTCTTATTTGTCTTGGCCCTGTTTAGTGTTTGTTTAGTTGGCTTGCAAACCGCTCGCAAACCAAACCAATGGCTAAACCTAAATCTGTTTTCATTGTTTTATCTTTTATCAGTTGTAGCCTTTTTAATCATGTCTTTGTCTTTGATCTTCCCATTTTCATCAGGCACTTTGGTGCTATATATAACAAACGTAATTAGTGAATTTCGATGTTCGGGTCATCACTGGAAACGCGACATGTGTTACCACATCATGAATGTTAAGTCTTCTTTTCCTTTGTTCCTTGCTTTTGCAAGTAATCTCTTTCAGCATGAGCCCTAGTCGTTTCTTGCAATGAAGCAAGAATGAAATCCTATGTTGAATCTGGTTGGACGAGGCTATCTGAAACATTTGTCCTCAGGTAACACTAGCTGCCCTTGGAGAGATATTTGAAGCGGCACGTGCCATTATGAGTTGACTTGGTGCATCTTGTGGTATCTTGTTATTAACTTTAGTATGGTTAGGGAAGTGAAAGAGCATCAGATCCTTGGATACTCATTCTGCCTCCCATTGTTTCTTTTGCTTATTGGTTGCTTCATGTCATTTCTACATTGTAGTATTGCCTCCACGGATCGTTATTATTGGTCAATCATAAATCTTCTTTAGTGAGACATCTTCTATCAACACTCAGTAAGTAGTAATAGTAGCTGCAATGTACCTTTCTAATAATAATGAGTAAGAAACTAATCACCATGCATGATTCAGAAAGAAAATTTACTCAGTAGGAAACCTCGATCGATGAGTGACATGTAGTGGAGTTGAATCGGGAAAAGTTATTTTCTCGCAAAAAATCTAGAATTCTTTAAGTTAAATTTAAGTAGCATCCACCACCCCTCAAAGGATGGAACGAACCAGAATGTGCACAAAAGACTGCGACTGCAACGCGGTTAGATTTTGACCTAAATCATTTTGCAGCAAAGACATTAAGGCAAGTCTACTTGGCATTATTGAATAAGTTTCTAGCTCAGCAGGTAGGTCCTCCTAGACAATCTTTAGTAATGGATGTAGGGCATACGTAATGCAGATGTGAGTGCAGAGTCATTGCATCAAGCTTTTGTTTTTGAATGCGATCAGGATTAGCTATGTTGTATTTGTTGATTCGTATGTACAGGAGAGAGAGAGAGAGAGAGGGAGAGAGAGAGAGAGAGAGAGAGACTTCATTTCATATAGCAACAAGAACATAACAACCAAAAGAGCATTAGTAAGTATAGTGAAAGCCACTAGTTTCAAGGTTTTGGAGTTTAAACGCTGCTTGGGGTCTGGTCTGAGACTACTCAGACTTTGATTACCAGCACCCATCATCTTACTTTTCTGCGCGCAGAAACATACTGGTACCTAGTAAAAGGGGAACAAAAGGAAATTACCTATTGCACAGAGAATGACTGAGAGAAGAAAGACTCTAGCTAGTCTTAAGTATCAACCTTGTCTCTGAATCTTGCACGTAAATTAATGATCAATTCTTTGTTCCTCCAATGCATGTCTCATGATTGGATCAACAGTTATCCGTGGTGTCTACTTGTTCTCCTCCTCTCCAAAACCAATTCTTTGAACTCTAGTAAATACAAGGAGTCTATTGAATTCCCCGAGCCTCCACCTCATAACCATTTGATAATAAGTATATTGAGTTATAAGCTTTCTTACTAAAATTGCATTTCATGTAAAAAAGTAACACATTTCTTTTGAGTTTTGTTTAACTCTTAACTCAATTAAACTATATAAATTTCTGTGAGGAAATCTTATAGTTTTTAAGCTAGTCAATAATTGTTTTATAAAATAACTTGAGTAAACAATATATAAGATTATGAAACTAAGAATTTTATATCAAACCCACTAGAATATTAAATTTTGATCGGATAACAAGTACTGTTAAAATGTTGTAAAAAGACTATTAAACATTTTTACAACATATAATCAGTCGTTGAGAAGCTAAAATAAGGATTGCTGATTAATCAATTTGATCAAAAAAACTTATATAATCAATCATGCACAAAAATACGATGGTGTCCGCGTACGATACGGACCATATTGTGATGATTAATAGATCCACGATGATATAGAATTCGATTCACGAGCAACAAGTTGTAACAGACTTTATTCAATTTAAAATTTAAACGGATACACTAAATAAACACTGTAATTGCATTGGGTGGTGGGCTAATAGGTTTAGTAATCAATATTACTTCAGTGCTTGGTTACCCAAATATAAAAAAACAAATAGCCATTTGTTCTAGGTCCGCAAAATTGAACTGTCACGTGGAACGCCACATCGGACGCTGTAGAGGATACACCACCCCTGTAGATACATTTAGATTCGTTGTTATGATATCTGCTTAATATTTTAACCTATAAGAGCATCATTATCCGGGGTCCTTAAGGGGGTTTCTTAAGGCGTGGGACTCATGAACAGTGTAAGGATCGGTTACAAAAACTATAAGTTAAGAACCGGTTTTTAAGAGTTTCTTACACTGTTCACGGGCCCCACTGACACGTGTCAACTCGCGATTGATTAACTTTAAAAAAAAAAAAAAAAAAACTAAGAAACCCATGGGGTTTCTTAGGGTTAATGATGCCCTTAACATCCACTAATCTCACTCTCAAACCCCAATTCCACGAACGTGACTAGTCTATAATCTAATCTAGCAAAATTAAAGACGTTTTATAATATAAACTACCAAAAACTGAGGATGGAGTTAGGCCTTAAGCTATAGTTTTTTGCTGACATGTACACCACCATTCAAATAGAAACACGCCTCAACTACCATAAAGGATAAAGCTAACAACAGAGCATATACTTAGATACGTATAAATACTAATGATCACGTGGCATTTTGTTCACACCATACTGGTTGACTTTATAAGTCAAACATCACAGGCGCCAAACGTTTCATATAAACGTTTCGTTTTTCTTCAAACGGCAGTTAGGCACAAACATTTGCTTGTCAAAGAGATACTGTCTCTCTTCAATTCTATATCTCTATCTATACAATATACATATATATATATATATGTGTATAGTCAAACACCATCTTTGGTTCTCTTTTGTCTCAACTAAAACACACAAGAAATACAAAACATGGATTCTTGTTCCTTGTTGTCTTTCTCGTTCTTGATCATTGTTATGACTGTTCTTGCATCAAAAGATAAGGACCAGTTGATAAAACATGATCAAATCTCTTTGCTTTCTTTCAGATCATCCATTGTTTTAGATCCTCACAACTCTCTAAGCACTTGGGTCTCTTCAACTTCATCATCATCTGCTGATGTTTGTAATTGGTTCGGTGTGAAGTGTAACAACGACAGCACTCGAGTGATCGAGCTCGATATCAGCGGTCAAGATCTCAGAGGCGAAATCTCACCGTCCATAGCTAACTTAACCGCTTTAACCGTTCTTGATCTCTCAAGAAACTTATTCACTGGAGAAATCCCACGTGAGATCGGCTCATTACATAAAACCTTAACACAGTTAAGTCTCTCTGAGAATCTCTTACAAGGAAACATTCCGCATGAACTTGGTTCGCTTAACCGTCTTGTTTATCTCGACCTTGGAACCAACCGGTTAACCGGTCAAATCCCGGTTCAGGTCTTTTGCAACGGCTCTTCCTCATCTCTACAATACATTGACCTCTCCAACAATTCTCTAACCGGAGCAATCCCTCTCAAGAACCATTGTCACCTCAAAGAACTTCGGTTTCTACTTCTCTGGTCGAACAAGCTGGTCGGGGACGTACCGCCTTCGCTTTCAAACTCTACATATCTCAAATGGATCGACTTGGAGTCAAATCTCTTAACCGGAGAGTTACCTTCTCAAGTCATAAGCAACATGCCACACCTTCAGTTTCTTTACCTTTCTTATAACCATTTCGTTAGCCACAGCAATAACACCAACCTCGAACCCTTTTTCGCCTCTCTCGCCAATTCCTCTGACCTACAAGAGCTAGAATTAGCCGGAAACAACCTCGGAGGAGAGATAACTTCTTCCTTACGGCACCTCTCTGTGAATCTTGTTCAGATTCATCTTGACCAAAACCGCATCCATGGATCCATACCTCCAGAAATATCAAACCTTTTGAACCTTACCCTTTTAAACTTGTCTAGTAACCTCTTAACCGGTCCAATCCCGCGTGAGCTCTGCAAGCTAACCAAGCTTGAAAGGGTTTATCTCTCGGATAATCTCTTAACCGGTGAAATACCTGTAGAACTTGGGGATATACCTCGTTTAGGTCTTCTTGATTTGTCTAAAAACAAGCTCTCTGGTTCAATCCCGGATTGTTTTGCTAATCTTTCTCAGCTGAGAAGACTTCTTCTTCACGGAAACCATCTCTCTGGTACTGTCCCTCAAAGCCTTGGCAAGTGTATCAATCTTGAGATTGTTGACCTCTCTCACAACAACCTCTCAGGGAAGATTCCTGTTGAAGTTGTCTCCAATCTCAGAAACCTGAAGATTTACCTCAACCTCTCAAGCAACCACTTAACCGGGGCGATTCCTTTGGAGCTAAGCAAAATGGATATGGTTCTCTCCATTGATCTATCTTCCAACCAACTCTCGGGGAAGATTCCGCCTCAGCTCGGAAGCTGCATTGCATTGGAGCATCTGAATCTTTCAAGAAATGGGTTCTTCGGTCCTTTGCCTGCTTCATTAGGCCAATTGCCATATCTAAAAGAGATAGATGTGTCTTTAAACCGATTAACCGGAGCTATACCGCCTTCTTTTCAACAGTCTTCGACTCTCAAGAACGTGAATTTCTCCTTCAACATGTTCTCCGGAAATGTATCTGACAGAGGATCCTTCTCTAAGCTGACTATTGAGTCTTTTCTAGGAGATCCTCTCTTGTGTGGCTCTGTAAAAGGGATGCAGAACTGCAAGAAGAAACACAAGTACCCTGTTGTTCTTATACCGGTTCTGTTATCGCTGATAGCAACTCCTTTCCTGTGTGTTTACGGATACTCTTTGGTCCGAAGGTCAAGATTTGGAAAGAATCTGACTGTTTATGATGGAGAAGAGGTGGAAGATGAAGAGAAACAGAACCAAAATGACCCAAAATACCCAAGAATATCATACCAGCAGCTCATTGAAGCAACAGGAGGTTTCAGCTCTTCTAGATTGGTTGGTTCAGGGAGGTTTGGTCATGTTTACAAGGGAGTTCTCAGGAACAACATGAAGATCGCGGTTAAAGTACTTGATCCAAAGACCGCGGTGGAATTCTCAGGGAGTTTCAAAAGAGAATGTCAGATCTTGAAGAGGATAAGGCACAGGAACTTGATCAGGATCATCACAACTTGTAGCAAACCTGGTTTCAAGGCTCTTGTTCTGCCACTGATGCCAAATGGGAGCTTGGAGAGACACCTATACCCGGGAGAGTACTCCAGCTGCAGGAACTTGGATTTGATTCAACTTGTGAGTATCTGCAGTGATGTCGCGGAAGGAATAGCTTACTTGCATCACTATTCACCTGTCAAAGTCGTTCACTGTGATCTCAAACCTAGCAACATCCTTCTTGATGATGATATGACTGCTCTGGTTACTGATTTTGGGATCTCAAGATTGGTTCAAGGCGTAGAAGATACGGTCTCTACTGATGATTCAGTGTCATTTGGCTCAACAGATGGATTGTTATGCGGATCAGTAGGTTACATTGCACCAGGTACACATTCTTAGCAACATAATTAAAGTTTCACCAAGTAGTCTTATTAGTCTCTAAACATATTCATTCATTTTTCATCAGAATATGGGATGGGGAGAAGCGCATCCATCCATGGAGATGTGTACAGTTTGGGGTTCTCTTGCTAGAGATTGTGAGTGGAAGGCGACCAACAGATGTTGTTGCCAATGAAGGATCAAGCTTGCATGAGTTTATGAAGTCTCATTACCCTAATTCTCTAGAGGGAATCATTGAACAAGCTTTGATCAGATGGAAACCACAGGGGAAGCCAGAGAAGTGTGATAAGCTTTGGAGAGAAGTCATATTGGAAATGATTGAATCGGGACTGGTATGTACTCAGTATACTCCGTCAACTAGGCCTAACATGCTTGATGTTGCACATGAGATGGGACGGCTCAAAGAGTATCTCTTTGCTTGTCCTTCTCTTCTGCATCATCAACCTCAAGAAACACAAGGAGAAGCCAGTTCATGATGATGGTTTCCGAATCAATGTTTCAGATTTTCATTCATTTTTTGGATTCATGAGTTTAATTGTTTAAAAAATAGTGAGATTTTGTGGATTAAGGTCTTTGATTTACGTCTCCCTATTTGGTTTAAGATCTGCAAACCCATATCTTATGATCAAGAATCAGCCAACCAAATCTTCTATTTCACATTTATTAGTTAACTATTTTAAATTAAAGATTTGGCGGGTTTATTTGTAATCATGATCATAGCTTATGTATGTACTATAGCAATGAAGCTTAATCTTCCGTTGCCATTGTAATCTTATCAATATACCAATTTTTTTGCCTAACTTTGGACTAAAAAACAAAAAGTTGCGGCAGATATTTATATTGCGACTTCGAGTGGAAGCTGATGTCGATCTTCTTAATCTCTCCACTGTCTTGATCATTAGTCTTTCAATAGTTTATAATTTTGTAAGTAAATATGGACTAATGGGTGTTATCAACATCAAGCAAAGGTCAACAAGCCATCAGATTTGTCTCTTATGTCATCTCAGAGAACTCTCTTGGAGCCGGGTTTTACCCAGCTCCAGACCCGATCCAAAATTTTAATCCAAATGTAATAAAATCCAAAATCAGTCACTATCAAGGTTCAAGAAGGAAATATAGGCCGACCAAAGTCAAAGCCCACCCGGGCTCATGGAGTTAAATATATGTGAGCTCGGCAAGTCAACATCCCTTTCTT